>JAPYZK010001508.1:0-18078 GCA_030522785.1 Platygaster equestris | reverse complement strand
ATCGAGTGTGGCAACACGCGAGTGGAATCTCCTCTTTCGACCAATAGTCGCACACAATATTTTATTCAACAACCGCGAAAAATATGTGATTTCATGGCCCTGCTGAGAGGGGGGGGAGGAAATAATGGGTTACCTGATTGATTGACGCAACAATCGCCCTTAGAGCTTTGCTACGTAATTTAGGGAGTTAAAAACTAATTATCCCTTTCGTCGCTTTGATTTTCATCGGGATTGATTACGACTGTATTCGACAATTTTATAAACAACAACAAAAACATTGCAGCAATACACAGTTTTGTAATTTTGAGGTTAGGGTTGGGGTGTTTGACGTTTCGGTATATGTCGAGTCGCTCGTCCGCCATCTTGTTTCCATTATCCGTGCGTAGACGGCCGCTAAACTGAGCGTGAGTGAGTAAATAGCTATAGGTCGTTAAGATGAGCGTGGGCAAACAGCTTATTCGCCCACTAGTGGGCGAACGAGTTCGTCACTCGCATGCCATACGTCAACAATCAGGAAATCCATTATTTCGTTGACTCTCAGCAGGGTCACGAAATTACATATTTCTTGCGGGCGTTGAAGAAAATTGGATTTTTAGAGTTTTGGGAGTTGAATATTTTTCGTTGTTTCCAGATTACATGTTCGAATGGAACAACGAGTGGATTCGCGTATTCCGGCCGGACGTGGCGTGCACGAACGGCATCATCCACGTCATTGATCGGCCATTTTTGAAGGACTTGGACGTCATAGTGAGCAGCGCGACCAAAGCAGTGACAACTTTTGTACCTCATTTGATAATGATTTTGATAGTGAAGTGGCTGTTATAAGCTCTTCTACGGGAACGAATCTTAGGTGCATCCGAGATTGATTCGGGGCCGGATATGTCGCTCTTAGTGTCGAATGATTTTCGAATGATTTTGGATTGTTGAAGTCGAAATCGAATGAAACTCACGAATGAATAACGGGAAAATTCGTAATTTTGTGAAATGATGATGATTTTGCGTTATTCGTAGCGATATTGATTTTAGTGGAATTCTGTATATTTCATGATTACAGACGATAATTTTGGTTTAAACACGATCGCAGGGGCAAATTTCGGTGAAGTATAGAATTTTCCGAAATTTTCGAATCGGAAATTTTAATGTTTGATTATCTAACTTCCGATTTTTATTTTTTCTTAATGATTTTCGAATGATTTTTTATTATTGAGGACATCAAACATCAAATTCTACTCACGAATGAATAACATAAAAATTCGTAATTTTGTAAAATGATGATAATTTTGCATTATTCATAGCGATATTAATTTTAGTGTTATTTTATATATGTCATGATTACAGACGATAATTTTAGTTTGAACACGATCACAGGCACCAATTCCGGCGAGGTACAGAATTTTCTAAAATTTTCGAATCGACAATTTCGACGTTTGATTATCTAACTTCTAATTTTTATTTTTTCTTGATGATTTTCGAATGATTTCTGATTATTGAGGACATCGAAAATTAAATTCTACTCACGAATGAATAACGGAAAATTCATTATTCTTTAAAATGACAATGATTTTGCATCATTCATAGCGATAATAATTTAAGCGAAATTTTATGAATTTCACGATTACAGACTATGATTTTGGTTTAAACACGATCAAAGGCGCTAATTTAGGTAAAATATTGAATTTTCCAAACATTTCGAATCAAAAATTTCAATGTTCGATCACCTAACTTGTAATTTTTATGTTTCCTTAATGACTTATTTCAAAAATTTGGAATAAATTCTCTACTCCATGGACTTTCGATTTCAATTTAGACGCGAATATAAAATTCCAAAAATTTGTATTCTCCTACTTTTTGGTGAAGCCAAAATTATCTTGTCCCCCTTATTTGGCGCCTATGGTTTTCACCATCAACAAATCCAAAAAAAAAAAAAAAAACGAGCGATATCGAACGGCCCCGAGTGCAAAAATATTTATTAAAGAACAAACAAACGAATCGTCCGAGGGATGATTTTACGGGGTTAGGAAACATTAATCGTACCAAATAATTCTTATAGTTAGTGTACCGGATAATTTGTGTAATTGACGCTAGCGAGTGAACGTGAAAATGACGAGAGAAAGAGTGATAATGGAAAAGAGAGAGAAAGAGAAAGAGAAAGAGAGAGAGAGAGAGAGAGAGAGAGAGAGAGAGAGAGAGAGAGAATACAATTATAATCGTCGCTCTAATGAACTGTTGATACTTGAAGCAAGAAGCTCGATTTAAACTCTTGCACGAGTACGAAGCGAGTGAAATCTATATCAAAATGTCGATTATAAGACGATCCATGACACTTCAAATTATCGTTTTGGATCGTTTTGTAACGTTTATTACACGTTTGATCACCATTGATACTGCCATACTTGAACATGGGATAGAAGAGTGCACTTTCACATCGGGAAAAATTCGCTTATTCGTATGATAAGATGATTGTTCGTGAAGATGAAAGGAAATAGGAAGCGTTATGTCGGGTACTTTTGGTTTTGTCGTGACTTGGATTATTTTGTGGTTTTATTTTACGTGGAAAATTTGTACAGAATTGGAAAAATTTTTTCACATTGTACGAAAAAAAAACACTTTTCGGAAGTTCTCCAAAATCTACATTTTCGTGATATTGTTGAATCTGTAAGACTGCATTATTCATGTTTTTATCGAAATGAAGGAATTTCTTCGTTATAAATTTTTCGACTTCGTGGATTTTTGGCAATTATGAATTTTTGTATTAGAATCGTGAAACGTGGACGTCTGACTGTATAAATATGAATTCGCACGTTGAATAATACGGTATTCGTAACCGAACTCGTTTTTTCTTTCATTTTCCCGATTTGTTTGAATTTTGGTACAGTGGGTCATGAAATGCTGTATTAATTTCTAAATTTGCCGCTACGCGGCGCTGGGAGTCGCGCCCAGTGTTTTTTCGAGCATACAATTCTGATAGAATTGTATGAAACCCTGCATTAGTTCTGAAATTTTCCGCTTGGCGTCGCTGCCAAAATTTCCTAGAATTTTGGAAGAAAAACTGCCAATTCAGTTTGAACATTTTCCACCGGAGGCGCTGAGAGCAATAACGACGCCAGCGCCAAAATGTTTCTTTTGGTGGCAGATTTAGGAACTACTGAATCTGTGATTTTTCGTGAGACTTTGGTAGTTCTAAAATCTGCTACCGACAGAAAAATTTTGGCGCTAGCGTCGATATTGCGATTAGCGCCTCTGGCGGCAACTTTTAGAACTAAATTCGTCGTTTTTGCAGCCCTGACTTAGTTCCAAAATCTGTCACCGATAAAAACATTTTGGCGCTAGCGTCGATATTGCTATCAGCGTCTCTGGTGGCCAATTTTTTATCTAAATTCGTGGTTTTTAAAGCCTTGCATTAGTTCCAAAAGTTGTCACTAGAAGGCGCTAGTGTAATATTCCGGGAAATTTTGCCAGCGCCATCGGGCGAAAATTTTTGAAACTAATGCAGTGTTTAATCAACCACTGTACTAAAATTTGAAAAAATCGGGAAAATGAAAGAAACAACGAATTTGGTCCCGAATATCGTATTATTCATCGTGCGAATTTCAAATTGTTACAATCGAATGTCCAATTTTCATAATTTGAATACAATTATTCACAGTTTGCACCAAATAAATTCGTTGGTATCGAAGTTGTTGAATACAAACATAGTTCAAGGTTCAAAATTCTGGAGTTTTGAAGATTTTGAGTCTAATTCGGAAAATTCTTATTTATACAAAAAAATTTTGGTTTTCGGAATTTCGAAAGCTCGAAACACAAATTTGATTGACATTATTGTTCAATTTTTTAACTTTTGGATGAGACCCAGTCCTTTTTCCTGGGATGAAACTATGATTTATTTTCCTCTTCCTTGGAAACTTTCGACTGTACTGACTTCGGCGTTCAAGAATTTCGCAGATGAAGTTGCTTAATGAAGTTGACCTGTCAACAAAAAAAGTTATGACACTTAAAAACCAGCGTATCTCTATATTTTCTGTTTATGAATAAATATGTTCATCAGAGGTGATATTGCTTTTTTTGTCAAATATTAAATCTTTCACAGACGAAAAAACTGGCGGAAACATTTTATTCTACTCCAAATTGAATGTAAAAAACATTTTTAATATATATTTCCAAATTAATTAATTCGTTAAGATAATTGGGATTTTTATTACTACTCGTAAAGCACGAGGCGTCATGATTTCCGCATCATCCACTGAAATCACGATTTTGCTAGATTGTACATGACTTTTTCCTACACGGATTTTCTTTTGACCCCGCTTGATCTCCAATCCGGAATTTTTCGTATTCACAGCTACGAGCGTCCATAGAAATGAGAACTTTTTCTGAAAAACGAATTCAAAATTTTTTAATAACTGATCATTAACTCGTTTGAAAATTGTCAATGGAAAAAGTAGATGTTAAAGTTTATATATTATTTATTATTCATATGATGAATACATTCATAATGAATTATTTATTATGAATTATTCAATTTCAATATTTTCTAATTTGGATGAGATTCCGAACAGTTTTTCAAATTTCGAATTCAGAAACGAAATTTCAACTGTTTGGTAACTATACAAGTTTTGAAAGATTTTTCAATTTTTTGTTTTTTAATTCGAGTTCGGGATTTTTCGGAAATATGAATTCCGTAATATTCCAATTCATACATTTTTGGATTTCGAAGTAATTGCTGCCATTCGAGTTTTTATTTTTTCAACTTGAGGATTTTTGAACTTTTAAGTATTATTCGAACAGTATGCGAATTTTGATGTCATATTTTATAAGTTCTGAGCTACCTCAATTGTAATTTTTCTCCAATTTCGAATATAATTATGAAGATTCGTGAATGAGTGAATTTTATTTGGTTACTTTCGACAATCCAGATTTTCCGAGTTCAAATTCGCAACTTCTCTCAAATTCAAGATTTTTTCGATATCATAATCCTGGCATGAATCATGTTTTTATCCAAATTTTTACTCTCGAAATTCGAAACCCGATTTCCAAATTCCCAAATTTTCGATTCCCTTTATCCATGATTTTTTTATTTTCAAATATAAATATACATATTTAGAAATTTTCTTTAAGTTTACGTATTCAAAGAGCTCCAAAAATGCCTGTACTCAAATCTAAAAACTTCAAAATTTCGGTATTCAAAATTTAAAATCAAGACCCTTTGGATTTCACCATAAAATCGATAAATTCTGCAAAAGTTTATTTCATCATGAATCATTTATTTCAGTTCCAATAAAAATCACTCAATTAATTGAACTTCCTCTTGTTTTTGAAAAAAATATATCGATAATTATCGATATATTTCAATACATCGAATTATATTCGATGTATAAAAAACATATATTTCCCCGATACTTCAAAATATTCCAAACATCGAACAAAACTCAAATTTCCACCAAATCATAACTTACAAAACTATAAAAAACCGTTCAATTAAAAAAAAAGTACGTCGACATAACGCCATAAAAGCCTTAAAAACACCTTACAGGCAACTTATAATTTCCAAAAAATACATGTACCAATATCAACTCACGCATACATACATAACCATGTAATATATACACAAAAATACGTGTACGTGTAAAGACCCATAGCACGAAAAATAGAAAAAACGATGATAAAATTGAAAAAAGATACGAAATTCTACGAATTTGTTGTTGGAGTAAACCCTATATGAATGACATGAATTATTGAATCATAAATATATATTATAACAGGAACTCTAATGAAAGCTGTTTACTCGTTAGTTATAAAAATATATATAAAAACGAAAAGTTGATGAAGCTTCTGAATTTTAGAGGTCCTTCGAGCCAAATACTCAGCGTCTGCTTTTTTATGGACATCACGGCCGAAGTTTCATTGACTAACAAATAAAAATAGTAGGATTTCATCCGGATAAGTGTGTTTTGGTGTTCGAATAGTTATGCAAATGTTCAGATAAACAAAAGATGCCGAGGAAAAGTTACAAAGAAAATCGACAGGCTTGAATTCGTCATTTTATGGTATTGTCGATGTAATGGAAAATTGTGGAAAATTTGGAGAACACTCGGAAGAGAAATAATGTACTATAAGAGGAACAAAAATTCAGTTTTCTGTAATTAATGCACAAAACCCGGGAAAGGCTTTGAAAGATGTATAAATACTTTTTGCTGAATATGTAGTTAAATATTTTACGTGGAAATGGCTGATCTTCCGGGTGCATTTTTTTACTTACTTGGGGGATTTTTGACAGACTGCGGAAAATTTGGTAAAATGGATGGAAATTTTGGTTATTGGGAGGAAAGTTTGAGTTTTTGGATTTTTGAAGTTTTTTGTTGAGTTCTATCGTTTTTTGAATCGAAGTAAACTTTGAGATTTTTACTTTCGGATTTTTTGATTTCTGAATTTGTGAACTGGAATTTCAGAATTCTGAAGGTTTTGATTTTTTTGTTTCTGGTTATTGGCATGGCGGCATCGAAAAAACCGTGGGAAACCAATGATTAGTTTTTTACCGTTTCTTTTTAAATGCCTGAAATTCAGAAAAAACGATCTGCAAAAAACGAGGCGAATCGAAATTATAAAAAGTGAGAATCACGAAAAATATCGCAAGGGTCAGAAATTTTCAATTTTGAAAAAAATAAAGAGAAATTATATAAAAATAATAAAAAATTATCAGAGAAACAGAATGATTCACACCTGAAAAATCGGAAAGTTGGTAGAACGAAATAATCGAAATAAAAAAATTAATAAAATACGTGTGAAAGTGAAGTTCACAATTTTGAAGAATTCAAAAATATTTGGCATTCTGAAAATTTTGCGAATTTGGCTAATTTTGAAATTTTTTGGGATCTCAATTTTCTGCTTTTCCTGGTTTCTTTCAGCTCGATTTTTCGAAATTCAAACTTTTCCCACACTTTTTCTACATCCATTGAAAAAAAAAAATTATCTTGTGCCATTTCAGCAATCGTAATCTAATTTATACAAAATAACTACTGAATTTTGACATTTTATTTTTCTAACATCCGAATTCAAACATTACGAATCAAATGTACGAACTCATAAATTTTTTTAAAATTAATCTCGAAAATTCTAAAATTTCAATTCTGATTTACCTACGTTTTCCTCATTATCCTACATCCATCGAAAAAAAATTTTTCGGCGATCGTAATTTCATCCAAACAAATTCAATAAAAACTAAAATGAAAAAATCATTCTCTTCTCATGACTAAAAAACGCGAACATTCAAAAAAATATCCAAAAATCCCTCAAACTCACATTCCAAAATTCGCAACATTACATAACCATTCTATTTGTACATTTTGTAGATAATAATAACGAATAACTAATAAGAGTGATAATTTAGCATTTACAAATAAGATCATAAAAGCCGAAGTTCGACTCCTAAAAAAGCTTATACCATTATTTCACAACATATAAAATCATTCGCAATCCAAAAACTACCAACTAAACACAATATACCAAGCCTATAAAAAATTCCCCCTCAACTTTGTTATAAACACCTCTAAATAAATTGCATCACGTAATCATACATTAGTATGAAATCGAAAATCCCAAAAATGTACTTTATACACCTCAGTGCAATAAACGGTCCTTTATTGGCCTGCTCAGGCCCGAAAGACCTTTTTATTGCCTTCGGTGTATAAAGTATCGTATGTTCAAAGGGCAAAAAGTTATTTTGGACTCATACGATTATATTCCGAGGCGAACCCGAGGAACATAAACTCGCATTCGTCCAATAAAACTTTTTGCCCTTTGGAACATAATATACTATTAAGACCTACAAATATAAAAGTTGCAAGTTACGCCAACTATTGTTGTTCATGGATGTTTTTGATAGGCAATATTGATGGAAAATTGTACCAACGTTGAATCCGACAATGCTACTCTAGAATCAAAATTTTTTCGCGATTCCAAAAAAGATCTCCGAGAGAAAAGCAACGTGCGGGCGCGTGTATGATAAATGACAGAATCGAAATCCTCATTAAACCACCCATTTTTACTTTTCCAGCGACACCTAAATATTTCATAAACCATTTACAAAGCATTTGCTACGAAGCTTTTTGCGTGTTTGCATTTTTGTGCAATTACGCGAACTTTTCTCTCGCGGGACATGAATTAAAGCTCTCAAAAAGTCGAAAAAAAGTTGTACATTGAAAGCTCCATTTTCTAAAATTTGACGTACGTATGTGTTTTCCAAAAATCGCGCTTCGTAAATGATTTTACACTTTTTTACGAACTCGTTAATGACATTCTACGTCATCGAAAATACGTGTAAAAAATATTAAACTAGACATTAATTCAAAGTTAATAGTGTGCATTTTATTGGAAAATTTATCTCGTGAAAAACTCTATTCCGACGTATATAAAGTCGTTTGACGTGAGGCGTTGGAGTACATGGGAAAAAGTTGATGTTTACAATCCGTAAAAAAGTTTAAGGCGAAACATTTTAGACTGGAAATATATATAGTCGTGGATACAGACACTACTCGGAGAGGGATGAAAATTGAGGCGATCTTTGTGATTGATGATGGGATTTTTTTTTTTTTTTTTTGGATTTGTTGTTTATATTACCGCGAAAGTTATTCTCTCCGTGTAAATACACGATCTACCGAAGTAGCGTAAATCATCGCGTAGGGCATCAATTTTCAACGTGTCAACAAATGGGGTGATTAAATTATAGATTATGCTTTGAAGGGTAATTTTAGGGTTAGTTGGATGGAGAATGTGTTTTGTGTGCGACATTGTTTTAATCGAGTTTCGTGTGGTTCTCTCTCAGTTGTAAATGTTTCCTAATGTGTGCATTTGCGTATTTTAGAGGTATTGAGACACGCTGTGAAAACACACTTGATGCTTGAATTGTAAGGTTTTTTTGGAGAATAAAAACAAAAGATGTCTGAAATGTTTGAGGGTTTTTTTTTTATTTTGCTGGAAGTTTGGTTTTTCAGTATTGCATGGAGAATTTTATTTTGGGTGGGATGTTGTTGTGTGAATGATTTTTTGGGGGGATTTGGGAGAAGTAGACGACTGAATAAATTCGGGGATATGGATTCTCAGACATTTTTTAATGATGTTTGGAAAATTTTTTGGGTGCTGTGATTTTTACAAAAGTTTCACAGCATTTTGATTGAAATTTGAAAAGTTTGAGGAGAATTTTTATTGAAATACTTCGAAAACTCGAAACCACGAAGTTTGTGTGAAATATGAATACGTCTGAAGATTTTAATAATGATGGATATTTTTAAAGATTTTCTGAGATTCGACCAATGTTTTGATAATTCTGAGTTTGTCTTATTATTTTCGTGGAATTTCAGCAATTTTAATCGAGAAATATTTTTCAATGTTCGTCATTAATTTAGAGGAAACTGCTGAAAATTTTTCTGGATTCTTAAATAATGATTTGAAATTTATATATTGTGACTTTAAGGCACATTATTTTCAAAATTTTTTGGAATTTAATGAAATATCTTGAAATTCCGGTAGAATCTGAATAGTCGTCGATTATTGTTCGAGATGTTTCAAGAAGATTTCATACCCTAGCCAATTGAGGGCGACGTTTTGCCAACGTTTTCTCATCGCTTTTTTTGAGCGACGAAAAATTTCTCACACAAGTCCAAATTTTTTAATCTTTTAAAAAACTTTTCACATCTGTTGAAAAACTCGGATTTTCAAAAATTTTCAAGGGAATTAAAATATTCAGAATTTTCGAACAATTTCGAATTCAATCAATTCCAAAAAATTTTAGAATTTTTGTAATTTTCTAAGGATTCAAAATTTCCGAATGCTGCAAAAAAAATGACAATTTTGAAATGGATATGAAAACATGCAATTATAAAATCTTACGAAAAACTTGGGATTTTCATATTTTTGAAAGGATACAACATTCTAGGAATTTCCGAAAAACTTGAAGATTTTCGAACTTTTTAATAAAAATTAATTTTTTAAGGACTCGAATTTCTTTAATTTTCAAAAAAACTCAAAATTTTCCCATTTTTCGAGAAAACATCAAATTTTCACAACAAAAAGAAATCGAAATTTTCGATTGTTACCAAAAACTGACAATTTTTGACATTTTCATAAAACTCTGAATGTCAAATTTTTCGAAAAGTCCAAGATATTTAAATTTTCAGAAAAACTCAAAATTCTAAACTCTGTTGTAAAACTGCAGATTCTCGAATTTCTTCAAAACTTGTAATTTTTTCATAAAAAAAAACTCAACATTCATGAATGTTTCTAAAATCTGACAATTTTTAAATTTTTGAAAAAAACTCCAACATTTCAAATTTCTCAGAAAACCCGATATTTTCAAATTCCGAAAAAAACGTGAATTTGAAGAATTTCTGAGAAACTCGGAATTTTCGAATTTCCAGAACTCGAATTTGGCAAATTTAGCGAATAATTTTGCAAATTAATTTTACGATTATTAAAGATTGTACATAAGCATATTAAGATTGTACTGAATGCGAATATTATTTATTTATTTCGAAAAACGCTTTGAAACTAATTTTTTAATGATTTTACATAGTGACTAAAACGTCGCCTAAACATCGCCTCTTGGAGACGATTTGGCGTCAAAATTTCGTCGCTCCCAGCTGGTTAGAATATTCTGTTTACATGTTTTGTTCGAATTAATCATGATTTTAGAGCAATTATCTCGAATTTCTCGGATTCCCCAGTGATTTTTGTTTCTATAAAAACTTTCATACAATAATATTCCAGTTATTCATAAAATTAATTTCATAAAACTTTCATAAAATGTTAAATTTTCATAAAGTTATTCTATAAAAAATTTTCAAAACATATTTTTTATTATGTATTAAATATTATGATAATAATCATCACATACATACTTCGACTACCTCAGAAACAGTGGCTAAATAAGCGACAATGTTTGTTTGTTTCGTTTTTTTTCTATATCATTCAGTGTTCAAGCACAGAATGTTTGTATTTTTTACGTTGTCGTTTTACTCCCGAAACCTCGAGAGCTACATGAGCAACCTTGACAACATGGAGTGTACAGGTAAGACGTAAGAGTGGGGAAAGATGAGATAAAACGAAAATTTCCCGGTACCAGTAGTATCCAGTGTGAATGTCTAAAAAATTTAGTGTTTTCTGCTTTTGCTGAAACGAATGTTCTCCAATAAATCGTGTTCATATTTTACGGGAACTCATTAAAAATGCATTTATCTACGTGTTGTGGGTGGTGCAGTCTGCGAGTTGGAGTACAAATTATTGCAATTATTTCTATGGCAAGTACCTATAATATATTGTGAAAGTTGAATATTTGAATTCTTAATATACGAAATACCCGTTGCGTCCAAAAAAACGCACCAGATTCTATTTATATAATTTTTTTCACGAAGAAATATAAGATCGATCTTTTTGAGTCATGCATGATTTTGAATTTGGCAGGACCTCAAGTTATTTATTTTGATTACATCAAACTGTTAACTTAGACAAATTTTGAAATTAGTTTTTCAAAAATTATTGTTGATTTTCAGATGATTCCAGCATAGGAAAAATTTGTCTCATAATATTTGTAGGAAAAGCTTTCTACCCAATACGTTTTCGCAAAGAAATTTCTGAAAATTCATTGCCAACGTCCAGAAATGTTGCATACAGTAAAAACTGTTTTATTCATTTTTCGAAAGTTTTTTAGCAAATTCCAAAAATTATAAAAATTACGGAAAATGATAGTTTCATGATGAATCCTGCAAAGTTGGGACATTTTCGCGAAACTAACTTCATTTTTCGGATTCGTCAAATTTCTACGTATTTTTTTTGCAAAATTACTATACTATTTTATTGTGCATTATCTATTGGTATACTAATATAATTTAAAGCTATAGCTTCAAATTACAAAAAATGCATCAAATTTTCTGAAGACTATCCCCATTAGATACTAATCTCATTAGATTTAATAGAAATAACAGAAATACATATTATTATGTATGAATACATACGGAATTTTTTCAAAATCGACATAACATATGCACGAGATGAATAAAATCAATTGTCACAATATGAATTAATATTTCCCACTGACCTTCCACTCACATGATGACCTTTTCTGTAGAATTCAGTGACGTGGTAACCATAAGAAATTGCGAGCGATTTTCCAGGGCATCGAGATGTCCGGGAGGGGGGGGGGGGGGGGAGGGGGGGGGAGTTGAAGCAACCTAAAAACAAAAAGCTAAATTGCGTTTCCAAATTCTCTGTTTTCAATTTTTTGATTTCCGAAATCAGGTTAAAAAAGGTTGCCAATTTTGGATAATAAAACATTCAAAATTTTGATTCTCTCGAAATTATTTTATAGTTTCAAACGTCAAATTTTCTCGTTGTAAAACACTGTAAATTAAAAAAATTCTTCAACTTTTACGATTCTGATACTCAACATTCTGTGCGTTCGATAAAAATTGTTGAATTAGTAATTATGGACTATATGATTTTCAAGTTCAATGATCGGAGTCTTTTCGATTGGTAATTTGAATTTTCGGGAGGGAAGCGGGTAATTTTCCGCGGCGGTGACTATGTAGCTGGTGGAGAACTCTAAGAAAAAAACAAAAAACAAAAAACGAAGTTCCAGGTGAAAAATTGAAATTTTCGATTTTGTTAATTTCGCAATCAATTCAAGAAAAAATTTCAAATTACGAATGATAATTGAGCATTGAAAGTTGAATTATTCTGCAATTCCCCCCACCCCCCCCCCCATCCAAATTGTAATGTAATCGAATTTTTGAATTGTTACAATATTTATTATACATTGTTAAACATTGTTCAAATCATTCAAATTAATAAATTCATGAACTTTAAGACTCTCATCCTTGAAATCTCTAAACTTGAGATCAGGAACTCATATTCTATGGGGTATTTTTTTCACGTTAAATTTTCATAGTTTGCTCACTTGGAAATTTTGAGAGGGAAAGCGGTCAATTTTCTGGGTCAGCGAAAATAGGCGTCGGAGTGGGGGGAGGCGTACGAATTTAAAAAAAAAATTTCATTTACGAACATTCCATTTCCAATTTTGATTTTTTCCAAACCAGTTCATAAAAAATTTTCAATTCTAAATATCAAAACATTCGAGCTTCCAAATATTCTGAAATTCTGACAAAATTGTGATTATCGAACGGTCTCATTTTTCAAATTTTGATACCGCACATTTTTCACTTCGAATATTCTGATGATACAACCGAATCTAAAAGCTTTGGATTCAAATTCTTAAATCTGAGATTCTCAAACTTTTTGATTTTTAAATCTAATTTATCGTACGTAATTATTTACTTCATAATTTGTATTTTGATGGGAAATTCTTCATTCCAATAAGACTATAGTTTGCACGAAAAACACTTCGATTCACACATGCGAAACACGAACTATTCTCGATGATTTCAAAAAACTTAACAATTGCAGTCTATTTTAGTCGATCACTAACATAAGTTTGAAACGCGTCTATCCCCGAGGACCGAGCCTAAACTACTCAAAACTACTGAAGAATTCGGGCGTTACGGCGCACTAAAGAAACTCGGTTTGTTGACATCGCGTCACCCAAAATTTCGTTTCTTACATTGGACGTAAATACGAGGCCGTAACTGCCTACTCTAAAAAAGCGCTCAAAACTATAATTCCAAAATGTGACGATCAGCGTTTGTGTAATATTTATTAGTACATTTCTGAACGAGTATAAAAAAGATTCATTTCGAACGAATTTAATTTTCTGAAACGAGCCGAAGGTCATTCAAAAATTAAAAGGAGAGCGAAAAAACCCTCCTCAATTTTGGAAAATTCTCGAAATTGTTTGGGTACACTTTTTTTCAATTTTTGAAAATATCCAAATTTCGTTCGGGAATTTTGAGTATATTGATGGAATTTTTGGGAATAATTATGAAATTTTGAATTTGAAAATAATTCATTATTCTTATTGATTTTTTCGCGTATGAAAGGAATTTAGAAATTTTTTCGTATTTTAAACGAATATTCGGATTTTATAATGAATCGGAATTAATTTGAATCACTGGAAATTGGTTAATTTTCATTTACTATATTGCCCCCCCCCCCTCTCCCCCAAGAAAGAAATGACCTTCATTTATCATAAAATTACCATGTTGGTAGGCAAAATTACAAAAAATTACGAAATAATTCAACAGATACACATATAATAATAAAGTACGAAATAAATAATTTTAATTATTCATTCTCAATATTTCAGATGGGCACTGTATTGGAATTTTGTAGTCCACTTATTTTTGTCAAAAAAGAAAACGAATTGATCATCATTCACCCCCGAGAGATACGAAATTTTTGGGTCCCACAAACGGGAGCAGGATTTCTCATTTACCAATTTTGTGTTGCCATAGGATTTTTGTCTAGCATTTTGTTAATGGTGGGTTCAGAAAAAGCAGAAAAAGTAAGCATAAAATGTACAATACCAAATTCACACACACTTCCAAACGATGTAATATTATCTTAAACAATCGTTAATATAATATTATTCCCCAATTTTTATGGATTTAGAAAAAAAGGTATTTGATGGTGCCATGGATAGCTATGAGTGTCATCGAAATGATTGTCTACACAATTCAAATGTTCAGAATATTTTACTACAATGAGCCGATTGAGTCACGTGAATCCATATTCTTGGCTGCCATCTTCCTTAATTATATCGGTACGTACACAAATCATCGAACACATTTTTCATCGTCACAACTTGATAAATATCATATTTCACGTACGTGAATGATTATAACTTCGATTGACGTACAATTTATTTCAGTGACAACATATTTTATCGTCGTGGTTTGCAGTCGAATGAGAGAAATTACTTGTGCACGTGGTTGTAAAAATTCTGCAAGAGAACCAGCAGTATTTTCACGTCTGAATCAAGTTTAATTGTGATCGAAAGGGGTGTTTTTTTCAGTGTCCTAACACATTTTCATCGTCAATATTTTTGTGTTGTACTGGTACCAACTGCATTTAATGCATATTGTACTAATTTTCATCGATCTCAGTTATGGTTATTGATTTTTTGTATCCAGTACAGTTTGAATACACTTGGCTTGAGTATCATGCAAAATGATTTGGTTTGATTTTCAGTTATTTACTACAGTGTTTCACACGAATAATAAACTCGGATATAAGGTTCAAACTGAACTTTTTTGATGATTCAATTTCATTTTTGATTTTCCTTAGTCATCCTGCGAATTGTGTTCATTATTTTTCGAGATAATTGCTGATGTAATACGCCTAGTCTAAGTGTCTAGAATAATTTGGTTCATTTTCGAGTCTTTTTTCACTGTTCGATAGAAATGAGCCACTCGGATAACCGATTAGAACCAACAAAGGGTATGTTTCGAGGTCGAAAATTTTTATTACGTTTATTTTGAACTACGTCAGAGAATACCGAAATCGAAGCCCCCCGTATTCTTTTTTTTTCCCCGGCCAAGAAACCGTTAACACGAGGGTTTCCCCCCCCCCCCCCCCCCCCCAAATAATGGATGTCGATTTTAGATCATTTCCTACAAAGATATCTTATTTTGTTTCATATCTCACATGTTGAAATTACGTTTGTATACGCGAAGCAAGTAAAATTACTTCTGACACACTCTACTCTGAGGGGATGAAACTACCCTCAAAATCATTCATTAACCAATTTAAAAAAAACTTGGAGTTCTTCCAATCAACTCTAACATACCTTAAAAATAACGTGCTTCGGGGGTGCTTTCCGAAAACTGATGACAACTCAAAGGTACATTTCGACCTTTTATAACCTAAGCTAATTCAATTTAGAGTATGCTAACATTAGTAATTAAAAATTATACTGTTAATGATATATTCTTCGGAAATTCCCAACAACTTTCGGAAATATTTAAAAGTTATACAAGATTGTTATTGATCGTCAAAATGTCTGAAAATTTCGGAAATTTTCATCCAGTTTTTGGCGAATTACTCAATTTATCCATAGACGAAACTTTTTCAAAATTCTCGATCAGTACGAAAATTCCCAAAAACTCATGAAGTATATACTTGACTACGAAGACAGAGGTAAAATTCCTAATACGATTTTTAAAATCTTCAGAATTCGGGAATACTTCGGAATTTGTAAATTTCCAGAAAAAAGTTTTTCGGAATCATCGAAAGATCTTAGGCATGGTCAGAGAAGGTTAGGTTGAAAACGAGATCAATTTGCATCGTCTGTTATTATCTCTCAAAGAACAAAAAAAAATAAAACTTATTCTCTACATCTCCAGAAATTATCCAAAATCGAAACCACTTTCAAATTCTTAACATTTTCAAAATTTTCGTAAAATCTCCGGACCCTCCAATAATAGTGAGAATTTCCATAAATTCTATCACATTTTCTAAAAATTATTTGACTATAATTTTTCACTGATCTATCAAAGTTCCACAATCATCCATTGCTCAAAATTCGGAATGACCCCAAAAAAATGTCTTCAAAATCATCGAACAAAATCTCGGATCAAGTTATAGTATTCCCACGTAAAAACGTCCAAACAACACGTACAAAACTGTTTATGACTTGACTTTTCTTTCTTCGAAATGTACCCATTTAAACTTGAATATATTTCAAACGTCATTGGTTCAACTCTCAACAACAAGATTATTGCCACATTGTGACTGCTCGGACTTCCCCGTTTTCTGCGTCAATTCGAGAAGAAATGTGGGAATAGACGAAAAGAGGGGACCAGATAGAGAACGTTGAAAATAATGTGTTATAGGCCACACGGGCTAATGCTCGTTTATCTTTGAACACTACGAGTTCTTTATTTTATTCGAGTGCATTTGGAGAGAGAGTTTTACGAAATTTAATAATGTTTTTGTCATCGTGCTGTGGATGCTGTTCTTTGAAAGTTGGGGTTGGGATTATTTATGTGTTGACTATAGTGAGTATGCAAATAGATAAGTCGTTATTAATTTTTCATTAAAAAAAAAAAAGTTTTTCATCCCCATAATATTTTTGAGTGGAGGGCATCGTCCTTATTCTTAACAATTTTGTAATACCGTTTTAGACTGGACTGAGCTCGTACTTTTTGAATTTTTTTGAATCAAAATTCGGTATGTTCGAGTGAGAACCTCGTAAATCAAGATCGAGTAAAAATTCTGAGAACCTCGTATTTTAAGATCTAGTAAAAATTCTACTTGAAATGAGGTAAATACCACCCATTTTGGAACAGTGTTACATTCATCGAGAGTGACGTGATTTTTTTTTTTTTTTTTTGAGAAATATCACTGTGAAGAGCTCATTTTGGATACAATATAATTTTCACCCAAGCTTGATTTGCCGGATTTTTACCCTCATTAAGTGAATTTACCACTTAAAAAAATTCGTAGAGTTGATCCAAATTTTTAGAAAACTAGAGTCGTATTCAGTATTGGAAAATTAAAATTATAACTACTGTACGTGAATTTAAAAATTCAACACTACATCACTCTTGAAAATTTTATGATGACTCGTACATTTTTTGTGAATGATGAAAATTACTATATTATCACAAATGTATGCTTGGAAATCGTCGAAATGCAGAATACCGAAATTTGTGTCATAAAATGATGAATGTTTTATTTACAATTTTTTTTAATTTTTCTACCTATTTTTCGACAATTGGAGGTTTTTTCCCTCACAAAAATCTTTAACTGTCGAAAAATTGGTGCGAAAATTGAAAATACTGAAAATAATTAACCCTCGGAAAATACATTTTATCGATTATAAATTTTGGCTAAGAGATTGACTATAACATCGAAAATTAAAAAAGAGAAATTTTGGAAAATAAAAATTGTAAGTTGCAAAATGATTGAATATAACATCGAAATGAAAAAATGAGAAATTTTGAAAAATAGAAAATTGGCTTGGAAAAAAAAACACTCTGCAAAATGAAAATTCCAAAGTAGAAAGACACTCTGAGGAATAAAAATTCCAAAGTTAAAAGATCGAAAAAATTGAAATCTTGACACTTCAAATTAAAATTCAGGGTCCTAGAAATTTCAAAATGTTAACATTTGAGTTTAAAATGAGATGAAAAGTTG
>JAPYZK010001507.1:0-11064 GCA_030522785.1 Platygaster equestris | reverse complement strand
TAAATAATAGAACGGATATTTTATCGGCTTTCACTGTTAGCAAATGATTGTCGTAAGACAGCTCGAGTCAGTTAAATCGCGGCAGTTTTACGTAATAACGACGAATCGCAATCTGAAATCACGATCAAAACGTGCACTTTGAAATGAAAAATAGCCTTTGTCGTTAAGTATTCATCAGATTGTCAAAGTAGCCGAAAGTAGTTCTCGTGTAGATCTTCTAGGATGTAATTAAATCAAATTGTTCGCAGCAGTTATCATTAATGAGTTGATAGATATTCACGTATTTGTGTTTGCTCATTTACTTGTGTTTTGGTACCATACGAACTTTGTTTACGGCGGAAATTTTTCATATACTTAAAAATATGAATATTCGATGTTCCCGAATATCAAAAATATCGAAATTTTCAGAAATATTTAAAAATGTTGATAAGTTTGAGGCATACAAAGAATAAAATGTCAAATGGATTAGAATTATAAATTTCACAACTTCGAAAATTTACGATATTTTTTGCAAGCTTTCAGGAATCGAAGATCTGGAACAAAAAAAATTAGTGTTTGAAAAATCTTCACATCGTTTCAGTATTCGAAAAATGAAAGCTGAAAATCTTTAAAATTCCGGATTTCACTACTTCGCAACTTTTCGAACGTGCTCATAATTTTGTCCAAGTTTTTATGAATCGGAAAAATACTTTTCGTTTTTCGAAATTTTTCGTTACACTCAAACTTCATTGGACCTAAATTCCTCACTTATGAACCAATATCATTTTACATAATTTTTATCAAAATCTACGAAAAAAAAAAAAAAAAAAAAAAAAACCAGTCGAAAAATACAGACTATAAAAACGATGATTCTTCATTTTTTCATTATTTCTGTCGCTAATTGTTATTTATCGAGCTGATTGATGCTTGCTCAATGAATCCCCTCCACCGAAACTCAGTTTCAGTTACCTTGCGGCAACGAAAACTAAGGGCAGTCTTTTTGTTATTCTTTCGGACTCAACACGCGGTCAGTTCCCGAGTGTCTATCACAGTATTCCTTTACGAAATTGCGATTACATAAGAGTACAAAAGTGCTCCTCTTCGGAGTATTAAACGGCAAATATTCTCGTTTCGTAATTGTGATATTTTTCAAGTAAGTGAATCACATCGCATTAATTGCACTTTCGCTATTAAAAAAAAAGACACGTCATTACAGCCTCAAAAAATTGACGAAATGAATGATTCCAAAATTCAAGGTTTTCAATTTTTTGCTTCTTCGGTATAATTGAGAGCAATGACCTTGTAAATTTCCCATAGTGAAACTCAATGAAAAATCACCGTCCGATAAATGTATCAGAGCGGATCCGAACAAATATTTACTCGCTTGGAAAAGTGATTCACCTGGCAAAATAAAGTATAAAATTTCGAAAAAGTAAAAATCACTACTCAGGACGAAGGAAAATTTGCTGATCTTTTAATGCGTTTGGAATCAAACAAGCTCGTATTTAATGACGGACGTACAATCATCCAATTATCATTTTCCACGTGATTTCAATTTCCTTCCACATGAAAATATTCATTATTTTCCTGTCATCTACTTTGAAGTCAATTTCTGCAACTAACCTGATACAATAAGAAAAATTAATGGCTTTTTTCCTTCTTTTTCGTAACATTAAATTTTCATCACGCAAAACATCGATTTCCTCAAACGCTATACATTTCTTCAAATAACAATTGTTTTTCTGAACGTTCAAAGTTGAATGATCGCAACAATAATACATTTCATTGCCTTATTTCCAACGTTAATTTTACAACTAATTCGGGTACAATAAACTCATTACCTTTTAAAATAATGGAACAAATTCATGCAATATTTATAACTCGTTTGCGGACACTTTCAAGGAACGTTTTTGCACTTTGCCAATGTCAAGATAAAATGAGTAAGATTCGAAATCGCGTCCTTAGGCGTTAATTTATGGGAGCTCGTCTTCTTCCGCTCGTTTTCCATCGCGAAATGATTCACCATTGAAATTCAGCGGCTCTAGGACGATCGCGTTCGTGGAGACGCCGGTAATGACCTTCGCGGTTGAGGCCGTAAATGCGGGCCAACGTGCAATTGAAATCCTACGCGGGAAATCGGGCGAAAATAGCCCCGGCCCTTATGGAAAACGTACTTATCCTATCTATGGCGTTTAATTTTAAACATTCGAATGATATGGCGAAGTGTGTCAGCGGACGAGCTTTACTAGCGGAAACATTTCGCCGAGTTGAATGAGCGCATTTGAATGGCCAGAGATCCATTTTCGAAAAAGAAAATTTTTTTCGGTCAAATTTTCGTGTTCTTCATTTTTCGTATGGAAATTCAGAAACTGACGGAAAACTGACAAATGTTCGAGGTCATCGGAAAAGAACTTATGAGTTTCGAAAGAATTTATTGACTTTGGAATTTTGAAAATGTTTAATATTCAATAAAAATTGAATGCTAATTTTAAAATTCACCAATTTGAAGTCGTATTTTATCAAATCTAATTTTTTCACTAAAACAATTGCAAATTTCATGAACTGAATCGAAAAGCAAACATGAACTAAAAATCTACGAAATGTTCGAAAGATTGTGAAATTTTCAATTTCTTCCTCCGGAATAAAAAGTGTACAAAAATTTTCTACTCAGTTTTACTGCAGGAAAAAAATTTTTGAATTCTATCAACGAAAAAAAACTCCTCTGTACACCTAATCTGCGTTTTTCCCCTTCTATTCCACTGCAAAAAAAATGTACGACGCGAGATAAAGAAAACCGTTCCCGCGAAAATTCAAAAATGAACAAGTTTCCTTTAATATTCATACCGCGGAATCATCGCGTCGTAATTTTGGTGAATTCATCAAAAGAGCTCCAAATCGTAATTACGCAACTCGCCGCGGGCAAGATTTTTCGCTAAAAAAAAGGATCTAGAATGCATTACATGCCTGGCCGCGTCACGTGTGATTTGACATACACTTATTATCTTATTTAACAAAGCTCACGCATATAAAACGTACGTTAAATTGCGCGAACGCCTGTCTTTCCGATAACGTCGAGTGGCGTGCATCGCGTTATCAGTGTCCACGCGTTTCGCGGAGAACACCCCGGAACTTGAGCTTTCGGTGCTTTCATGACACCTGTTTTTCGGCAGTGTACGAAATGCGCCCTTGTCATTGATTCTTGGACCAGTTGATGTGCAAGCTACGAGGAAAGATTTTTTGCCCGAAAAATGACGATTATAACGGAAAAAAAGAACCCTGTGGAGCCGGTGATGGCCCCGGTTGATTTGAAGGGCGAAGGGATGCTCAAAAGCGCGAAGTGGAGGAACCTCATCGCTTTTTGGTTGCTTGGTCTGTGCAATAATTACGGCTACGTTGTCATGTTGAGCGCGGCGCACGATATCTTGATTAAAGATGACTCCAGTTTGGTAAGTATGAGAGAAAAAGAAGGTTCAAATTTTGAAGTTGAGTAGGGAAGGGTGGGAGGTGAAAATTGAGGGAGAGATTTTTGTGGCAGGGCTTATTTTTGGGGGAAACGAGCCTTACCTGGTTTTAATTTTGGGATCATTGAGTATGGAAAGATCATTGAAGGAAATCGCTTTTTTGATGATAGCTAATTGAAAGATTGAAAATAATTATTATTTGGGTCAAAAAGATTTATAAGTATTCAGGAACGTTTATTGATTTTTTTATTTCGATTGGTTTATGTTCTGACATAGTATGCGAGAAATGAGGACTTTGATGTGGAACTTTAACAATGTTTGTTTAATAAATTAAAAATGAAATTAATAATTCAAATTTTTGACTCCAGATTTAAGGAATTTAAGTCTTAAATTGTGGAAAATTATATTCGAAAAAAAAAAATTCGAGAGGTGTATAATTTAAGAATTGAGGAATGCTCGATGACAAAAGTTCGAAAGTACAAAATTCTCGATTACATTTCGAAATTTGAATTTCATAATTTGAACATTCAAGATTGAATAATTTTCAGCTTGAGAAAGATAAAGTTCGAAATTTTAAATTTTAATTATGCAGAAATTTGATGTAAAAATTAAGGTTATGATGTATAAATTAAGAAAAATTGAAATGTAGTATCATAATGCATGAAACAACTAAACTGTGTGAATTAACTAAAAAACGATGATTAAATTCACAATTCTTTAAATGTCAAAATTCTCCGATTCAAAAATACGTGTCATGGAAAATTTATCATAATCTACAATTTTCGATTTTCTGAATATTATCGAATTACCAACATCTACGCACCTCAATTCAGAAAATAAAAATTTTTAATGTAAAATCTCGATTAAAAAAAAAATGCATTTTCATCATCAAAATGAATGTTTTAAAATTCCCAAAAATACTAATAAGATCTTTAAGTTTTCATTTTTATCCTCCAAAAACTCTCCACAATATCCAAATGTTTCCAAGACTCCAAAATAAAACCAACAAACAAAAACAAAATTTTATCCACGTGCTTGTTTTAACACAAACATAATAGAAAATAAGTATCATTTTTTTTCAAGTTACAGATCAATATTTCGAAATTCGATGACTGCAAATTGCATTGCACAACGTCGTTCGTTATCATAATTCATCTCGTCAATTAGTACACAATGTTAATTGAATTTTCATACATTTTTTTTTTATTTTACATAACCATGAGTATCACCAACTGTTAGAAATTCAAAATTGTTACAGTGATGGATAAATGAGATACTTTTTGTTTTTTTTTGCTCGAATCAGTTCTCTCGGAGTACCGAACAAATAGCTCTCCAAGAATTCAATTTTCGTAATTGCACTAATGACAATGACTGTTCCCACCGCTGTACATAAATTCCAGTTTCGCGCCGTGACGAGATTTCGCGGTTTTTTCCTTTTTTACTTAAATTGCATTGTCGGTTTTTTAATTTATTCTATTGGATGATAAAAATCTGTTTTCGAGTCATGCTCCAAGGTTACCTTCGTTTCCAGAAATTGTAGGAAAAAAATAAGTTATGGCTTATTAAATTTCTGAATTACGAGGCAGAATGTGTAATTTGTTGGTGAATTTTTGCGAAGTCCGGATAATGACATGCTTCAAAATTCGTAATTTGGAGAAATTCAAAAAATGGAAATTTGAAACCTGGAATTTCAAAAAACTATGGAAATCGCAATACTTGTGATAAATAATTTATATTTTGATCTAATTTTTAATTTGAGTTACGAAATCTGCGATTTTTTACTAGATGGAATAAATTTTCTTCTATTGTTAGAGTTCAAATTTTTGTTATAGACTTCAACAGAGTCTCCGAATTCAACAATTCCATCACCGAATCGTACCTGCAACAAAATCTCAACTGGAGTTATTCTTCTCGCTGACATTCTTCCGTCATTGTTCGTGAAATTGACCTTGCCATTTTTGCCTTATTACTTGCAGTAAGTAATTTTCCACTCCGAATTTCGTCAGTTTTTGAAACCGAAATTTACACTCAATTTCGGAACTGAGAATATTGATGAATTCTATATTTTTGAAACATAAAAATTCAAATAATCTTATCTTATTTGATTGAAAAAAAGTTATTCACGCACTTAAAAAATGTGGAAAAACAGCCAAAATACAAGTTTTTACACATTTAAGATAATATTACTCGATAAATTGTTTAATAGCATCGAACTCCACTGTCGAAAATTGTTCTGATCCGAACATGTCCTACGTGCGTAACTCCTGATAAGAAGTGAGCGACACATTGTCTTGTTATTCGCCTGATAATAATCGGCGATGGACGAATTTCTGTAGTGTAAACATTAATATCGTTATCGAGATACCACGGTGGAAACGGCGAGAGGAATGTATCTTTCGTGAATATCGAGATACCTCGTAAACAAGGAATTCTGTTTGCCAGAGTAAAATAGCAAACAAACTGCTCAAGATTGAAATAATACGGGATAGTTATCATATTTCTCGAAATCATGCAAACATTCTAATGTATCATGATTTTTACAATTCAATGATTTTTTTTAATCACTCAGATGATTGACTTTCGAGGTTAGAAAATTTTTTTCAGGGCCGAATCTACCACGCGCACAAAAATTTTCTTGTTTTGAAACATAGTTGGGTATTTTGGGAGTTTTTGGAAAATTTTTTGAAATTTTGAAAAATTTTCGACTTCCCAAAAATTTACGTAAGCTCTCGCAAATTGAAAATAATTGTTTAGGAATGTCCAAGGTTATGAAAAAATGCACAAATTCGACAATCATTCAATATTTTTTTGAATTTTATCCTCATCTCCAAACTTAGATACATTTACAAAAATTTGGATCCCGAAGAATATGGACCCAAAATTCGTTTTCCCCCCCCCCCCCCCCCCTTTTACATCGTGCGTAAAACACATGACAAATTATTCCGAATCATGAAAAAGCATTTTAGAAAAATAAATGAGACCATTCCCCCCCACGAATAAAAGAAGATAATTGTCTTAGTAATCAATTCGATTTGTTATCTACGGTCGTACTGTTACATGTAGAACGAGGACGGCGAAATAAGCTCGCTGAAAAATAAAAAACACCGTGAGATTATCGATCAACAATCGCTGCATAATCCGAGAAAAAGTCGAGTGAATTTCCACATGCGCTATTTATCTGGTTTTACGTGGTTTCATCGGGGATTCTCCAAACATTGTCGGTGATCAGACGAGTGGCAGTGATTATTTATCGATGAAATTTTGCGGAACACTTATCTTTGGGACATTGAGGGGTTATGGATGATAGTGTTATCAGGATAGACGAATAGTTCGAATGTACGATTACGTGGGACCATTTTTGACACTTTTAGGAGATTTAGACAATATTGTTTTTGATTTTCAAGGATTTTTGGATGTTTAGAAAATTTGGAGTTCCGCCATTCCCGTAGATTTTTTATAGTTCGAATGTACGATTACGTGGGACCATTTTTGACACTTTTAGGAGATTTAGACAATATTGTTTTCGATTTTCAAGGATTTTTGGATGTTTAGAAAATTTGGAGTCCCGCCATTCCCGTAGTTTTTTGGATTTTCGGTTTTTGAACGTTGTCATTTTTTATCAATAAATTGGAAGGATTAGTAGTCGATTTTTTGAAGGTCTTGTTTTTTGTAAAATTGATTATCGATTGAATTTTGCTAAATACTTTTTCTTTCGAAATTTATTTCGATTTGTGATTTTTGGACATTGGAAATTTTTATTTATATTTATGAAAATCCATATTGCAATTTCTGGAGGTCGTATTTTACACTAAGATGAATTCTTCCCAAAATGTAATTTTTGTAAGAACTTGCGACCGTAAAAATCATTTATGAACATTGATAAAAATTTCCATTTTAACGGAACGCCAAAAAAGACACGCCAGAGAAAAGCAGATTTAAAATAAAGACAAATTCCATAGTACGCGCAAGGGCAAAGTCATCAAAAGCACAGTTGAGATAGTGCATTCATGACTCGTATTAACTTAACAGCCTTTGAAGTGCAGATGAATCTAAGCTAGTGTCAGTTATGTCATGGATGCAGGTCATAAGTACAGAATTAACATTAAAATCTTCGGAGGACCCTTCCTTTGTTGTTTCTAAACAGAAACGATTGGAAAATTGAGCTCCTATTTTGAATGCAGTTCATAGGCCTAAGCATAGCTTCCACACACAAAATTCATCTATTCTGGAGAATAGACGACCGTTTAGTAAGAATCCCCAAAATTTTGGAGATGTTGCTCAAGGTAAGGGATTGTTTTCAAGAGCAACGAATGTTTTCGTGAACTCATTGTTTTCGGTGTTGAAAGTCAAGCTCAAGTTAAGACAACGTTTGAGTAGTGACGAGATAAATTTATACAGTTAAGAATTTTTCCTATTTTTCAAGATTGTAGGATATTTGATCTTCGATTAAGTAAATACCTTATCACTGAGTTCAGCCTATCGAATCATCCCAGTGATCCGAACTTTTTTTTATCTTTGGAGATATAAGATTCGGAAATGTTCTGTATTTTCGATAAATAATGAAAATGAGTAATCAGGAGAACTTTACAAAGCATGTAAATCTGATCTAAAGAATATTAAATTTGGATCAAATCGAATCAAATGATGAAATTTGATTGTTGAAACATTCTGCGTGAAACTGATTCGAGAGAATGAAACGAACGATGATTTTTTTCCAGTACACAAATGATAATGGCCATAGTTTCTTCCGTCGTGGGGTACATACTCGTGGCCTTCAATTTCCAACTTGGTTGGACCATTTTCGGGGTCGTTTTGACGTCCCTGTCTTCCGGAATCGGAGAAGTTACTTTATTAAATTACAGTCACCGGTTTTCCACGTACGTATTTTGAAGCAAAGTTTCATTCATTTCAATCAAAAAATGATTTGTCCTCATTTTTCACAATTTCCCGAAACGTCTGCCAAATTTCGGAAAATATTACCAAAATCAGAATTTCTTAAAAATTTCTTTCGAGGTGAAAAAAATCCCGAACTGCCGCAAATTTTGCAGTCAATCATAAATTTCACGATCTATTACAACAACTACCATTCATTTTCCGTAGAAACGTGGTTTCCACCTGGTCTTCCGGTACCGGAGGCGCCGGCATCATCGGCTCAGTATCTTACGCCCTTCTAAAAAACGCCCTGACCATCAAGTCCACGATGTTGATAATGCTCATGGTGCCTGTGGCCCAGGCAGTCACTTTTTGGGGCCTGTTGGTGCACCCGATGCAAAAAATGTATATCACCAGCAATTTGCATTTGGGAAGCCAACAGGAAATGATCGAAGTTCCGAAGAAGAGCATCATGCAGAAGATCCGCATGACCCCGTCCTTGCTGAAGTACATGATCCCTCTGGCGCTCGTGTACTTCTTCGAGTACTTCATCAATCAAGGACTTGTAAGGGAGCTTTTCGATGAAAAACAATGACTACAGTAAAACCTCTCGTACTGTCCACTGTCTCCTCTCATACGGTCCCATCGAATTCTGTGGTTGACCTGTAAATAGTTTGAGAGGTTTTACTGTACTTTTCTCAGGATTATGATGATTCAATTTTTGGATCGATGTTCACAGTATGAGTTGATCGAGTTCAGGAACTTCGAGTTGTCGCACAAGGAGCAATATCGCTACCTCCAAGTCGACTACCAAATCGGCGTCTTTATTTCAAGGTCGTCTGTCAATTTGATCTCGATTAGACATATTTGGGTCATGGCCGTCTTGCAGGTAAATGAAGAAAACGGGGAAAATGAAGTTTAACAACAGAATAATATATATGACAAAATGAGGTTGGGCTGCGTGAATCACGAAGTAAATTTGAATCTGTTTTCGCATGCAAAAATATCGCGTTTATCTATTTTCGAGCTCGTCAATTGAATTCCAGTATTCAAATTAAGCATTTTTGCGGAATATGGATGTAGACGTGTGATAATGAGTTTGATAATAAGTGACATTGTTTATGAAAACGGATTGGGAATGAAGAAAAACTCCCGCTTGGCTTATCTCGGTTTACGACGTGCATACGGTGCTTACGTGTTTAATGATGTAATTTTTCAGTTCCTGAACGTACTCGTTTTGTTGTTTGAAACGTTGTACTACTACGTACCGAACATTTGGATAGTGTTCGTGCTCGTTTTGTGGGAAGGGCTGCTCGGTGGGGGAGCGTACGTGAATACGTATTACCGGATGTCCACTGAGGTGAGTGTTGATTGATGACTGATTCGTGTGATGATTTAATTTATTGTGTGAGGAAGGATGATAATGATTTGCAATATGGGAGGGGTCTTTACTGATGGGAAAAGTTGAGAATTTTGGAAACAGCGAGAAACTTGGAAATTATGGCAGTTTTGAAAATTTCCAGATTTTTAATGGAATACAGTTCTGGGAATTTTGGAAATTTCGATGATTTTGAAATTGTTGAACATTTGATAATTTTAAAAGTTATAGAAAATTTCATGATTTTGGTAATGGTAACAATTTTTGGAATTTTAATGATTTTCGACATATTAATTATTCTTGAAGAATGGATAATTTCGGAATTATCACAACATTTGAAAATTCCGTAAACTTCGGGAATTCGACAATTATGAAGTTTTTTAACATTTCGAGATTTTCAGCTATTTCAAGAATTTTAAAAATATTGAGAGTTTTGGAATTTTTACAACTTTGAAAATTGTGAAAATTATGAGAGTTCCAAAAGCTTTGAAGATTCAGAAAATGTTGATATTTTAAAAAAAGTAGAAGATCCGGAAATTTTTGAAAATTCCAGAAATCTAGACAATTATGAAAAATTATAAAATTTTGACGATTTAAATATTTTGACACAAATTAAATATGTCAGAATTTGGAATTGATTATACTTTTAAAAATTCCGATATTATTCCCAAAAATTCAAGTAATTCCTCAAACTGTCAGTAATTCTGCGTAAGTAATATACTTCGGAAACCCGAGAATTTTTGCAGTTTCAATAATTTACGACACTTTGATAATTTTGAAATCATAAAAAAATTCGGAAATTGAAATACCTCAGAGTAACTCGAAAATGATAAAAATTCGAATCATTCACACATCTGAAGAAATTTCAAGAGTTATAAAAATATTAAGTATTTTAAAATTCGAATAATTTTAGAAAAACTCGAAAATGCATAGAATATTCAGGATTCCGATAACTACGAGAATTAGAAATTACTTGGATTCCAATAATTTCGGCAGTTTCAAAAGTTTCCTGAATTCAAGACATTTTTCGAATTATCAGAACATTCAAAATTTCAACGATAAAAAAAATTGTGAAATTCAAATTATTCCGAAATATTGAACACGTCGAAATTTGGAAGTTCTAAAATTCCAAAAATTCCAAAAATGTGAGCAGTATCGAAAATTCTAATAATTCCCAAAATTTTCTGTTACTCGGAAATTGTAGTGATTTGATCATTTTTTCGCAATTCTATTATTTCGTCACAATGTTAACATAAGAAAATACAAATTTCGATATAACTTCCGTCTCAAAATCCAATAATCATCAACCATAAACCTTTTTTCTTCACTCTAACCTCAAAATTGGTACTTCAAGTGTATTTTTCGGCCGTCGTG
>JAPYZK010001506.1:0-20305 GCA_030522785.1 Platygaster equestris | reverse complement strand
ATCATTTCGTCAAAATCACCAATTCCAGCTTGCACAACAATGTACTATACCTCTAAATTTCCATCTCCCTCATCATCAGGTGAAGGTGGAAGACCGGGAAACAGCCCTAGGAATCGTCTCAATGGCAGACGCGATCGGCATTTCTCTCGCCGGTTTCGCCGCGTTGTCCACGCACGACGCAATCTGCGTAACGCCTCTGCCCAAGCGATTAGAATGGTAAAAAAATCCCCCTCGCTCAAAAAACTCGCCCTGTAAGATAAGCCATCATGGCTCCATAATTTTCTCGGAGGACCAAACAAGCATTCATCAACCAGGTCGTCATCGAAGAATATCGTATATATTCCATATTTATAATTTTGTAAGTAAAGTGCAGATTCACAACCAACCCTACAAATAGGGGGGAGGGTGACCGTCAGAATCACAACATTGATGACGACGACGACTGTCCATTTTTTTGTATGTTGTATGTTTTCGAAGCGTTTCCGATGAAAATAGAGCGAACTCAGTGTTGACATTTTATAATACTACGTTACACTAGTTCGTAAATGTTGATTTTCTGATTATGCCAGGAGCATAAAATCCACGACGAAGTTGTGTCACAATGTTGACTGCGAATCGAAGTAATTTATTGTTATTTATTCGAGTGATGTGATGGCAAATGCTGTGAATCCGACTGATTGAGATCCTTTACAGTATTTTCACAGGAATGAAAATATAACGCGTTGTTTCGTTGAAACTGTAATTAATCATATATTCAAGTAAATCGAATACAAAACGAGTCAAAAACTGTTTTTCCTTCAAAACCCAGTCGATCATTGAAACGTACAAAAAGCGTTGTTCCGAAATTTTGTTTCGAAAATCATCGTATATAAGTTTCGAATAATTTCCCCGCGGCAGTGACATTTCCATACACGCACATATATATAAACGTATCGTATATACATATAACCTCGTCATTAAATGCGATGAATTCAACAGGACAACTTTTGGCGCATGATTATTCATCCAAAAAATTGGAAAATTTACGGTTTTATAGTGCAATGGTTACACTTACGCAACAATGATGCACGGAGAAAACCGTATGGTTGCCTCAACCATATCAATGGTAACATTTGCATCAACCATATCAATGGTTGTACTATCCATAGATAGATACTTTCATGAACTCACCTTTGAAGAGATTACAGTAACTCAAAGTTTGGTTGCATCAACCATAAAAATAGTTGGCGCAAATGTAACTATTTATATGGCTGTGGCGACCATATTGTTATCTCCGTGTAAAATGATAACCAACAAATGTTCTCGCGTTCACGCACACTTTACAAAAAAACGCGGTCTCATAAACTCTCGAGCTTTCAAACTTTATCGTCTTTACATAAACTTACACATTTTTTTCCCCTTCGGGGTTTTTCGTTTGTGAACGTAAGGGTTGAGTAGTTATTTACACGGCTATGACGAAGTCTCGGTGGTTTCGTTGATTGCTTTGTCCTCGGTCGAGATCGCATTCGGCTTCGCTCAGTTCAAATGCGTCGGAGAAGCCCGAGGGTGGATCCAACTTGGGGACGAACATGTGCCCTGGTCCTTCACGCTCCTGCTGCTCCCGGAGGACAGGGCGCGACTGGTACCTGGAATTGCCAAACCTCCCGATGGCTGCATGGCAGCCGAAGTTTGACCGGGCCTCCTCGCCGGCACAACGCGCCAGCTGTAACATCCTGCGGGAATTTTTGAACTGAATTGAGGCATTCCAGATTTTTAGAGACATGGATTTTTTAAATTTGGCAAAATTTATCTTCGGAAGTTGTCTGAGTTCGAAATTTGATAAGATTCGGTCACATTTCTTCGATATATTATCAAATTAGAAATATTTTTGATTTTTCAGTTTTCATTTGTTAACGTTCCGAAAAATAAGTTCTCAATTATTTGATTCGGATTTTATTACTTGATTTCTTCATTTTATTACTTATTTTATATTAAAACTATATTTTATTATTGATATACATATAATTCATGATTATATTTCATTATTTATTTTTCAGTGAAAATGAATCATTTTTCTTGTTTTTATCACGTTATAAATACAGAATTCGTACTCGCTTTTGAAACTGAATACGGAAGAGTACAAAAACCGCTACTTCGTTTCGTATTGCACAATAAACTGCCGTAACAACTAGGGTGTCTAACCAGGACATGTTCCTTAACCCCCCCCCCTTTCCCAACGATTCCACCTCTGATTATTATTGATATTCCGTGATTTTTTGAAATTGTGCGAATTTTAAAGATTTTTAAAATGTTTCGAATACAAAAAGTTTTCAAAATTTCCGAAATCTTTAAGATGTTCGAAATTCTCATACACTCAGAGGAAGATTTTTGAAAATTTTAAAGACTTTGAAAAATCTTATCATTCTTGAAATTTTTAAAATTTCAGAATGGTACAAATATTCGGAATTCACGAAACTTTCAGAATTTTTAAATTTTTCATATTTCTTGAATTTTTCAGAAATTCTAAGATAATCTATACTGTGGAAATTCTCGACATTCTTAAAAACTTCAGAATAATCGAAATACTTCAAATTCTCGGAACTTCGAGAATTTTTGGAATTTTCTATTATTTCGAAGATCATTAAAATTGTCAAGAATATAGAAATTTTATACAATATTTCCGTGAATTGAAAAATTCGCAAAATTCGCAAAATTCTTTAAATTTACGAAATCCTTCAAATTTGCGAAAATTCACAATAATTGAAACATGTGAAATTTTGGGAACTTTAAAAATTTTTGGAATTCCCATCATTTATTTGGAATTGTATAATTTTCTGGATTTAGAGAATTATCTCAATCATTACAATTTTGAAATAATCGGAACATTCAACATTATCGAAAATTTGGAAATTCTTGAAAGATCCATACTTTTAAAAAATATGCATGTTCTAAAAATTGTTAAAATTCTAAAAGTTCCCGAAATTTTAGTGAACGTCAAAATTCTTCAGACTCTTTGCATTCTCAAACATTTACGGAATTTCAACAATTTTTGATATTTCACAATAACGAAAATATTTCAAATTGTCAGAACTTTGAAAATTTTCTGCATTCTCATAACTTTCGAAAATTTCATAACCGTCTAAGATATCGAAGTTTTTAAAATTTTAACATAATAAAAATATTAATAATTATCGAAACTTAAAACTCTTGGAATTTCCGTAATCTTCAAAAGTATTAAAATTCTCAACATTGCAGAACTTCCAGGGATATTCGTAAATTTCAAAATTCTAAAGTTTTCTAAAATCCTATCTAAAATCCGATTACGAAATCGTCTAAATTTCCGAAATTCCACAATAATCGAAAGACTCAACATTTTTTCTACTTAAAAAATCCTGAAAATTCACATAATTTTCGGAAATTTCATAATTCTCTAAATTATAAAAATACTCAAAATTTCAAACTCGGAGATATATCTTTAAATCCCACTCCACATAAATTTTAATTTCCATGTGAAATATTTCATTTTTACATGTACTCGGTCAAAAATACGGACATTTTTCGAAAAATACGGAAACCGGTACAGCGCACGTAAAATACGGACATGTCCGTATAAATACGGACGTTTGGACCCCCTAGTAACAACGCAAAAATAACGACAATTTTAGCGACCGGGGCCGAATGTCGGTACAAATCGGAACCGAATACCGACAGACCCATGTAATGGCCGCCGACGAGTACCCCCGCTTCGCGCCTGCATGTTAGTGTGCGTCAGTCGTACGTGAGAGTCGCGCGGGTTCGGATCGGCCTCGTGTGTCGCAAATTTCCCATCGCTTTTCGTCGCGGAAAGCCCTTGTCGAACTATTTTCGCAGGTTCAAGCATGCTCCTCCTTCGATTCGTCCTAAAATGAGTGTAATTTCCGACCGAGAAAGTGCGGGTTTCGCGTTTCGGTGTGTGTTGTGCAACGACAAAGCCGGCGGCCATGCTTTGTTTATATTCCCCCGCGGCGATTCGCCCAGGCGACGCGATCAAGACGCAGGGAAAAACGTTAAAAAGTTCAGCCGCTCCCGGAATTGGAGTGGAAAAAAGAGTGAATCCGTGCATCGCCGTCGCTGCCAACATGGGTGAAAGTTGACAACCATCGGGCTGGGTGACGCTGACAGCGACGGTGGCGAACGAGAGAGAGAGAGAGGGAGAGAGAGTGACGCCGGTGAAAAAGACGCATAAAGGTAGGATTTTCATGATTTTGCATGTGTTGCTGATCGCGGACATGACTTTTGTTTTTCGCGGATGTGTCTGAAATTGACTGTGTTTTCTGATGTGTTTACTACTCTTGTGTCATATGACAATTAATGTTTTCGTGTCAAGGCGCGTACTTACTAAGTACAATTCGGGGAGCTTTAGGGGGGTTGAGCATTTCTAATTCGCGGTTAAGAAACGTTGACTTTTATTTTATTGGCTTTGGGTGGGTATCATGTTTTTATCCGAGGAAATAATACATGTGTTTTTGGGCCCCTGACAAAGTGGATGCAACCCAACGACAACCTTCAAAGGTTGTCGTTCGGTTATTGCAAATTTCTCAAGTATAAAAAACAGTACTTGCGGCATTTTTGTGCTATTCATCACTGGTTTTAATTATTTTATATAATTTCAGATGATATTTGATGAAAAGAACTATCAAATTTGGTTTGAATTGTCATTTCGCGAATTTTATAATGTTAATCGATTATGACATTATAATTTAGTTGTTGATTTATAGTTGAATCATACAAAACTATTAGAACATAACTCACAATTACTTATTCATAATACATAACATCTATATAATGTTTTATTTCTATTTTTTATACTTAAAAAATTGTCACTTGTTGAAAATTTATTAAGTATCGACAATGTAAACAAACAATGTAAAAAATGTTATAAATGAATAATAATATGCAATAAATAATAATATAATGATTTTTAGCTATTTAATGATATATCAACATTTTCAATAATCGAATTGTGGTATAATCGATATCGGCAATTAATGATCGAAAAAGGCAATTAGAGAGGGCATTCTATAATTGTTTCGTTCAGATTCAACTTAAAATGATAAAAAATCGATATTGTATGTTATTTTCCGCGTATAATTGCTGCGAAAACCTAATTTTATTTTCGAAAAATCTGCAACCCAACTGCAACCTTTGAAAGTTGCATCCTCTTTGTCAGGGGCGCTCAAGATCGTACGTAGTACCATATATGAAATTGGGGGTGTTTTGGGGGGACCAAAAATGTTAATTTTATTAATTTCATGGTTAGAAAATATAGATTTTTACTGTCCGTTGGCGAGTGTCATGTTATTATCTGACTTATTATCAGTGGTAAAAAGAAACTTCGATACATCCAAAATTTTCGAAACTGTGAAAATTCGAAATACTTCGGAATTCCTGAAAATTTGAAAATGCAGATACATAAATTTCCGAAACGTTATAATTTTCCGGAACTTGAAAATTCTAGTAATTTGAAAATTTTCAAAACTTTTAGAACTTCGAACATTATAAAACTTTACGATTTCGGAACTTCTGAATAACGAAATTCTTGAATTCCGAAAATTCCAAAATGTCCAGAACTTGAAATCTTACGGAATTTCAAAATTTTGATAAGTTTAAGAAACTTCAAAATCCAAAAATGTCGTTAAGAAATTCATGAATATTTTGTATGAAATAGAAAATCAAAAATTTATTTCTGTCGAATAAAATGAATGAATATGATACATTTCCAGTTTCAAAATCATGAATTCTAAATTCTCGCAGACATTTTAAATCTTTCTCATCACTGAATCACCGATCAAAAATTTGTTGATTTGTCATTTTTGGAAATCGACAATTATAGATGTAGAATTTTTGTCTTTTATTATCATTTAATTTGGAATTTGGAAATTCTGAAATTATGCATAATTTTCGGAAATTTCAAACTTTCTGCAATTTTTATTTAATATCATCAAAATATGCATCCCTAGTAATTTTGGTTATTGATACATAACTTTTATCCAAATATTGAATTTATCATAAGATTTTATTTTTTTATAAAATTAATGTCATGAAACTTTTATGAAATGTGTAATTTGTATGTAGTGATTCTATAAAAATTCGCTTCATCCGTTTTAGACCACTTGATTTTAGACATTACATTTAATTATTCATTGTAGTACGTTTTTCACTCTTAATTTCGGATTTTTCTCCCCCCTCCTCCTTCAATCATTATCAATTCCTCAAGAAACAACCCCCTCAAAAAAAAAAAAAAAACATCCACTCACTTGGGTCGTCCCCTTCCAGGAAACGATTTTCTCTCAAAAATCGGTGAGGGTTCTGTAGACGTGCTAGATTGATCTGGTCCATGGTAGAAGTCTGCAACAAAAGCCCAAGTTACCTCACTCTCCCTCATCCAACCCCCAAATAAAAAACACACCCATGCAATTTCACTTCGATCTCAAAGCAAAGGCAACGTCCCCCCGACAAGCGACACCACCCGGACTTCGAAAACACACAATACTGAGCCACATATCACAAAACCCCCGAAAGCTCTCAAAAGCTCTCCAAAACCTTACACAACAAATATTTGCATGCATTACAAATAAGTTTGGTGCGCCTAAATTCAATAGTCCGGCGTAAAGACCGACAACTGAATCAAGCCGAATTACGCCTCATGATCGGAAAACGATTTGAGGCGGCCGCGGAAAGTTTTTCCGATAATTCTCGCATCGAATTAGGTGGGGCTGAAATCGCGTTACGGCCCTATCGATTTGGAATTTTCCGGGTTCTCGTATGCGGACGTGGGCTCGCCTGGTATTTTCGTGTTTTGGGGGTCGAAAGTAGGTCGTTGTTTTTAGAGATTATGTTGCAAAATGGTATAGCGTACTGTGAACACGCGTTTCAGCCACGGAGGCCGAGTGGTGAGAATCGACGAGGTGATTGGAAGACTCGGTTCGGCTGCTGGTCCCGACCTCGGTGTCGCTGTCCGAGCCCAGGGTGTCGTATTCTTCAGACTCGGACTTGCCCTGATTGGCCTTGTGCGATTTACGCAACGGCGCAGAGGACGAACGACCTCCGCGCACCTTTGTGTATCGGTTGCAATCCGACTGCAATCAGACGGAATATCGGTTCATTGAATGATGGCTCGAACGGTTTTCATGATTGTTCGAAGTTTTTTTGTCAGACGCGGCAACGTCATTGCGAACATTCGGTAGCAACCAATGCACGAGCGGATGATTTGTTTGGGTGTGGAGAGTGATGAACCGAGGTTTTTTCGTGTTTGTAGTGTGTCGATGGGGGTTCGGTTTCTGTTTTCCGGGTGGTTGATTTCGCGAGTAGTGGAGGTGTGAGTTTTTAAGAATGAGGGATTTTTTTGGCCTGCGACGTGGGGTTGGAAGAATGAATTTGACTTTTGATTTTCTGATTTGGGGAGATCGGTGAAGAAATAGACGATGGGTGAGGTACTGGGGGGTTTTTTGAGTTTTTGGAGAATTTTTGGGATATGGGTAGAATTGACGAAGAATTTTCGAGTTTGTGAGATTTTACGATATTTGAATGAATTTTGGGGGGCTTTTAGGATTTTTGGAAATTTTACGAATGACGTATTTTCTGGGGTTTTTTCATTCCTACGAACTTTTGATGATTTTTTTTTCTTGATTTACAAATGTTGTGCAGAATTTTTGAATCATTACTGGGATCTTGAAGAAGTATGAACAAATCCTGGAAATTTGAATTGAAAAAATCGTTAGAAACTGATAATTGGTTTTTTACGGTTTTTTGTGTGAAAATTGCAGAAACTCTCGAATTTTGAAAGATTGAGCTGAAAGAAACCAGGAAAAGAAGAAATCTAATATTTTTGGAACTTGCAGAATGGTCTTAAATTCGCATATTTTTCAGCACTTGAATTCTCTTATAATTCCTCATTTCTACAGAATGTTGAATTCTCCAGCAATTTCTAAGTCTCCAAAAATTTGTAACTTCTTTGATAAGCATGTTATTTTTGAGTTTTTCATGAATGAATAACATTTTTGGAATTTTAAGAATTGTCTCAAATTTTGCACGTTTTTCGAAATTTGAATTCTCTAAGAATTTCAACTTTTCCAGAGTTTTGAATTCTCCAAAAATTTCAAACTCTCCAAGAATTTGTAACTCCTTTGAAATGCACGTTATTTTCGAGTTTTTCCGACTTTACGAAATTTTTGAATTTTCCTTTATCAAAGAATTTTTCAACATATCAAAATTTTCCATATTCTCAAACAGATCTTACGAATTCTCGAAATTTTACATTTTTGCAATTTTCACAGTCAACAATACTTCTAGAATCCTTTGAATCTTCGTATTTTCTAAAAATTTAAAAATATTTCCGATCATTCAGATTTTCCGAACCTCTCATTTATGATATAATTCGAAACTCTAAAATGCTCCATCGAAATTCCATAACGAAAATTCCATTACTCCAGCGAAACACAAATTTTCATGAAAGTATTTTACAGCTCAATAAAGTCTGAATTCCTGATCAAATTATGTCACCCACAGAACTTTTTCACAGAATTAATGAACAGAAATACGCATTTGTCACGAAAATATCGACAGTGCAAAATGAATCGACGAGCCAAACCGGGGAACTGAAGTTCCGAGCGTATATTAACTTTGTTCGAGCAATTTTCGCAGTTACGCATTGCGAAAAGTTTAAACATTTGGCACCGACATTCGCTGAAAGTTTGTTATTCACGAGAACGAGCTGATTTTGCAGTTGCAATTATTTGTTGGATACATGGTCGTTATTGGGATCCAAAAGTTGTTTCGAGTTCCGAATGTGGAACTTAATTTCGTGGTCTATTGTTCATTTAATGTTGGATCAAGAGAATATTAATATATATCCACGTATATTTTTGAATCTAATTTTAATTGACAAGATTTAAGTGCTGTTAAAAGTTCGAATTGGATGAGAAAATTTTGAAGCTTGCTAATTAGATAAATCATTGAATTTTTAGCGATGAAATGAGTGTTCGATGTATTTTTTGTTGCTTATCATTATTCGCTTAAAATTGTATGAAATAATCACGTAAGTGATTTACTGCGGATTTTGTAATTGTCAAAGCGAATGAAAGTATTTATTGACGCAGACTGAAAAATTTCACAACTGCATTAAAAATGATTCATGAAATGACGTGATTACTTCATAATTTTTCATCTGAAGATTTTTCACATTTACTCAATATTCTTAAGTTCTCAGTAGAATAAGGATACATTTTCCCAATTCCGTACAGAAATGAAATTAATGAATGTAGGCTTTTAATCTTTTCAACATAATTCTTTCGATGTACGTTATAGATAAAAAAAAAGCATCATACACAAGAAATCATTTGAATGATATATAAATTTCAAACAATATATATAGGCCACGAAAATCCACCATTGTATAATCTCAGTGTTAATTTCCCGAAGTTTCAATCCCAAAAATCAAAACCGAAAAAAATTCAGCACATCTTATAAATCAAGCAAAAAATCTTCCAAGTTCTCCCTCATGAGCAAATGACTCGCCAAAATCTAATAAAATCATCCATATCGCAATTACTAAAAAACCTCGTTTTCTGATAATTTCACCATCGTGAAATTGACACCAAAAATGTGGAAAATCGAGACAGTTAGCAAACAATAAGCTGTGGAGACGATTGTTCCCAGCGATCCCGGATTATTAGGATGACTCGATAAAATCTCGAAATTGTATTTCTCTGGATCAGAGTATCTCCCGGGTATCGTAATCTTTATTCTTCGCGAGAAAAGGATCAAGGGGTGATAAAATTTAACGACACGCTGTGTATTCCTCGTCATTATTGACGAGTGATTTTTTGACAGGGCACATTTCCCGAATGCTTTTTCGCCCGATATATTCTGAAAGTCTGTCTGATGACGGTGATGATGGCAGTGATGATGATGCAATGCTTTTGAGAATGATAACATGCACTATTTGGGACGTTTCTTATATAAATTTGAAATCCGAAAAATTTATCATCAGTTTAATTTTTTTGGCAGGGTGTTTTCGATATGAATATCATTATGATCTGTTGAAAACTTTCGTTGTGGAATTAATGAAGTCGAAAATTTGACATTTTCGATTTCTAGTGTCTTGAATTTTGTATGATATAGCTAGAATTCTCTCTGGATGGGAATTTTTTTTTCGTGAACAGAAATCATCTTCGTTGGCGAATTTCGAAACCCTGGGATTGTATCTAACGCGTGATGAATGGGGAAGTCGATATTTTTAATCATTGGCCCACTGATAAATTCTGGACCTGATAAGAGGCGAGTCCATTATTTCCTGTCCATGTTCCGTTCTTACCTGTGACCTCACGTCGAACGCGCCATAAATTGCGGAGTCAACCATTGAAGATATCCGAAAGTATCTCACACATAGATCGATAATATAATGAAGTTTTTGAAATTTAAGTCAAAGAAAAAACTGTTCGGAAGAGTTCTGAACAATTATTAAAAATTTTTTTCTCGAAAAAAAAAACCCGTGATTATGATTAGGATATCAAAAATAATTAATTAAGGAAAAAAAGTCAATAATTTCGAAATTTGTAAGACTGTTCTTCGATTTTGAAAATGATTGTTTCAAACTTCGTAAAATAGTTTACAATTCGAAAACTCCAAATCTCCTCATTTGCAGAAATAAAATTCTCAAAGAGACTTTATGCAAGTAATTTTTAATTACTATTTGTTGATAACTATAGCAAATATAATGTACCTACTTGCTCAATATTCGAAACTCCGAGAAAATTCAAATAAAAAATGTGAAGACCTTGGAATTCTTCCAAGGTTGACGACAAACCCAAATTTTTTCCATTGTAAACAAATTCGGAAATCCGGAATATTTTTTTTTACCCGAAATCACTAACTCCTAACCGAAACCGGAACCAACGCCTTTTCCTTAGCCCCTAATAAAACCGGATCCTGTATATTTTGTACAGTGACTGTGACGCAACATTAAGCATGCGACAATCAATAAAAAAAATGAGCGGCATTCACGTGCTGTAGAAGAGTTTTCCGTAATATTCTTACCTCTCTCAACTGGAGAGTATCGGCAGCGGACAATCGGGGGTCGTGGTACACAAAGGTTTGCAAAGGGGCTGCGGAGTCGCAGCGACTGTCCCCTCCAGCAGGGACACTTTCCTTGAGTTGAAAAGTCGCGTAGGGATATATGTCTTCGGAATATTCTGCAATGTGCGAATTTCGATTCTCAAAAAAGCAAACGGAATAAAAGAGAGAACTTTGAATTGAGCTACCATTATTTCCCCGATCTAGAATCGCCTCCCATCCCGAAAAAATTAATCGAAATAGATCGAGGGATGAAAAAATTTTCGGAACCATGGAGATATAGTTTAATTTTCCGGAAGAATAATGTGTTCGATGGATTTATATCGGAATTTAATTGTATTTCAAGAGCGTAGCCGAGATTTCGATCAGGGAGGGGCATTTTCTTTTTCCATACTCATTTTCATGAATTTCTATAAGAAATTTGGAAAGCTATGACTACACACTAAGGAAATAGATCGAGGGATGAAAAAATTTTCGGAATCATGGAGATATAGTTCAATTTTCCGGAGGATTAATGTATTCAAAGGATTTATATCGAAATTCAACTGTATGTCAAGGGCGTAGCCGAGATTTCGATCAGGGAGGGGCATTTTCTTTTCCATACAAATTTTCATGAATTTCTATAAAAAATTTGGAAATCTATGACTACACCCCAAGGACTCAAATAATCGTGAAAATGTTCAAATATGTTATATTTATAGCTGACGTTGAATAAAATCCCCCTAAAAATCTATAAATACCGGGTATCCTCTCCAAAGTGCCGATTTCATGAATCGGCGATCGCATGGGCTTCCTGACGGTTGCGTAGTACTGCTCCCGTTGTTCCATGTTTTGTTTATTATCTAGAGCAGCGGCGGTTTGAGCGTCCCGTAGACTACCTAAATCACCCAATAAAGGGCCTGCAAGCGACATTAATTATACTCGGCCCCGGGAATTGGGGGGAAAACATTTTCCGAAGCGCGACTCACGTTTTCGAAAGCAGTAAAACACCGCGCCAGCTGCGGCTATGACCGCGAATGAACTCAGTAATAGTGGCACCATCAATTTTATATCCGCGTAAACGGTGTTGTCTTGGGGGATGAAGTGATCGATGTCGATCCCGGGCATCGTGGAACTGCTGTGCGGCAAAAGGGTCGACACGCGGTACTCGGCCACGGACGAGCCCGCGTTGTTGTGTGCTCTCACGCGGATTTCGTAACTCGCGCCCGGTTGAAGTTCGCTTAGAGTGTAGGATTTTTGAACCTGGAATGTTAGGTTTTCGGGAGACGTTCGGGGATTTTCGTGTGGGATTGGAGTTGAATTTGGTGGTCGGTGGATCGTCAGATATTGATTGATTTTTTGAATGATCGTTGTTTGAAATGGAGATATTTTTCTGGAGTGATAGACGATCGTCATTTTTTTTTCTCTGCCATTTTCCGGAATTCGCAGATTGGATGATTGTGGTTTTTGAATTTTACATGAGCTGACTGAATTATGTGATGTATTTCAGCATTTTCGGAATTTTGGGGACGTTTGGATTTAAGCAAATTTTTTGGAGTTTTGGTAATGTACGAAAATATGTATGTTCCGAAAATTTGGATTTTTTCTCGAAATTTGGAGAATGTAGAATTTTTCGGCAAAGTGAGACTTTTTTGGGGTGTTTGTAGAGTTTGTGGATTTTTGAATTTGGATGAACTTGAAAAAAATTGAAAGAGGCGTGCATGGATTCGGAATATTTTTATACAAAATACGGTCAATTGACAATTTTTTTTTTGAATTGAAAAATTTCCGCGAGAGCTTGGAAATTTCGAAATCTTCGACAAAAAAAAATTTTTTTTCAACATTCATAAAAATGTTTGGACTAATTGAAATTTTCAAATTCTCACAACTTTTGCAAAAATATTTCGATTGAAAAAAATATACAATGACAAACAAAAAATCGTAAAAGTTGTAGAATGTCCCCAAAATTCGAAAAACATTTCTTTTTCTCACAAATTCTAAAAATGTTCAATCAGTCCGTAATTTCGGGAATTCCCGATTTCGTGCAAAATTCCAAGCATTTTTCGAAACTCTAAAATCATCAATACCTCTAATCAAATTTTTCAAACACAAATGAATAATATTTTTTCTCATAGAATTTCAGAAATTTCCAAATTGTAGTCAATCTCCAAAAATCCCGAAATCTGAAAAATTCCAAATTGGTCGAATTTTGTCCTAATCCGCATATTACATTCCTAAAATCTCCAAAATCACGCAAACGAAGCGAAATTTTGCAGATTAAAAATCATAAAAATTGTACAATAATACATCACAAAACTCAAAAAAAGACACAGGGACTTAAAGGTAATTTTAATAGCGGCGGGGGGCAGGAAGGGGGGGGGGGCAGACTCAATTTCGTAAGGTCATCGCTCCAAAAAATCCCAAAATCGTACCTCGATGTTATTCGATACGAGCGTCCAAAGCTCTTCCCCGCTTCTCTTGTACTCCAGCTCGAAGTGCGTTATCGGGCACCCTCCGTCTTGCCACGTCTGCAAATGGAGGACTGTCCAGGAAACGTTGACAGTGATGAATTTGTCAACATTTCCCGGCGAGTCTTCCGGCTTAGAGCCCTCGGTCCTGGCCCTTTGGATCTCGCTCGGCGAGCCCATGCCTATGCGGTTGTACGCCGTCAAGTATATCTGGTAATCCGTTCCGCACCAAAGGTCCACCAGCAGAAAGTTGCTGATTTTGTTTGATATTTTGACCTCTTCCCACTCCCCGAATTCGCGCTTGTAATGCAGGATGTAACCCCGGATAGGGGTGCCGCCGTCGTCCCCGTTTTTCCATTGCAAGTTTATGGAGTTGCTCGTCGCGCTTGTCGCGAGCAACATCGGCGCGTTGGGGGGAACTGGGGAATATGGGGGGGTGTTCTGAATATATTTTGTTTGGGGTGGTGCCTGATTAATTGTGGCTTTTTTACGGGGTTGGACAAATTGGAGCGGAAAACGATAGATTAACCGTGGAATTCTAATCATACGATAAGTTTTTTCTCTGTCATTTTCCGGAATTCGCGAAATTGTCGTAGACTGAATGATTGACGTTTTTGGAATTTATATTTTAGTTGATTGAATTGTGTGGAATATTTAAGATTTTTCGGAATTTTGGAGACGTTTGAAATTTGGGTGACATGTTTGGAGTTTTGGTGATGTCCAAAAATTTTTGAACTATTTATCAAAATTTGGAAATGTAGCATTTTTCGTAAAAATTAGAGGAGATTGTAATTTTTGTGAAATTTGGATATTTTTGAATTTTTATGAAAATCAGAAGTTTTTGGTTTCTTGGATTTGTGGATTTTGAAAAATTGAGATTTGCGTGTACGGATTTGAAATCTACAATATTCAGATACATTGAAAATATTTTTTTAGACATATTTTAAATTTTGGAATATTTTATTCAAATCTTTATTCGAATTCTCAAATTTGGAAATTTGGAGATGTACAAAATTCCAGGTTCTCGCAAAAATGTTCGAATTTCCTATTTTCGATAGTTGAATCTGTTATATTATTTGACTATTTTCAATGGTCAAATGAAAAATTTGCGGGAGCCTGGAAATTTGGACATCTTCGGTAAAATGAAATATTCAAGTGAACAGTTGTGAATGGTGAATATTTATTAAAAGTTTCGAATTTCCAAAAATTTTTTGAAAATTCTCTAATTGAAGAAATGTACAATAACACATGAAAAATCATACAAGTTGTAAAATGTCTTCAAAATTCTATAAATATAAGTGCAAAATCGATTTTCTCGCAGAATGCAACAAAATTTTAAGTTTGGTCAAATTTCTTCGTCAATTCGCATGCTACTTCCAAAAATTTGAGAAATTTCGAAAATTCTGCAAAAGAAGCGGAATAAAGAAGATGAAATGTCAAAAAAATGTGTGATACTTTACAAAACCCCGAAAACGTATGTACATTTCAGAAATGCTAACATTCAGTTCGGAGTAAAATTTGTAATAACTCTGATAATTTTTCAAATTTTGGAAAATGGACAAAAAACTATCTCAGAATTTCATGAGGAATCTATATTTTTTCACTGTTACAGTAGGACACCCTGTACATTATAATCAATAATATGTTTTTTTTTTATTTAAACATCAAAATATTTCCCAAGTTCTTCGCGTTGGACCCTCATCAATCATAAAAACGTCTCCCGTTATTTGATACTCTTAGCGTTATTATTTTCCTTATATTTTTTGCAAGAAGTACCTTTCCCACGTGGAAAAGTTTCCATAGGATTTGAATATTTCAGCCCACGTCACTTTATTAAAATGAATTCTCCGAGAAAATTTCTAATAAATCAACGTCGGAACAAGCCCCGTTTCTTGAATGTTTTACCTCCCCGGGATGGATGTTGTGTTTGGACTATATTTTACTGCACACTCGAGGGCAATTTATATTCTTCGAACATCTCGGGGGTTATTGTTTACGTTTGTAGATTGTGAATGATAAGAACGATAATTTTGTGTACTTTATGCTAACAAGGAGTCTTGACTCCGCCGAGGAGGATTAATCTATGCGCGGAATTCAAACGTAACATCCTGATATAATGGTATGTTTGCGTTGCTTATTGCTAGAAGAGTCATAGAAACGAGAGGAATTCATGTTGGAATTCTCACATCGATCGAATCAAGTGAATATACAAATTTTTGGTCGAATTAACAATAATGTCTGATTTAGTAACTTTCATTGAATTGAAGCGGAAAATCAGTGTTTTTTTACGAATTTCAGTACATTTGAATTAAAATCTCGAACATTTTTGAAAACATCGATTGTTTTTTGGAAATTAAATATTTTGATTTTGGTGAGTTTACCTTGAACCGTTAGACGATGCGTGATCTGATCGGAACCATGCAGGTTTTCTACAAGGCACGTGTAGTTTCCACTGTCTTCTCTGTAAAGGTCTTTTATCTGCAAAGAACCGTCGGACTGCAAAGAAACTCGCGCCGAAGGTTTGACAGTTTGACCCCACTGCTTCCATATAACGTTAGGCTTCGGTTTCCCGACACTTTGACACGGCAGGGTCACGTCTTGTTTCCATGGCACGACGAGAACAGTTCCGAAAGAGTAGATTGCTGCTCGAACTTGATAAAATGAGAGCAATGATCAACGACCTTCTAATTCGTAACCTTATGGAAATTTGTTAGAAAATTCAAGGACGCTGCCAGGGGGAGGGGGATGAGTTTCGATTTTGGGGTATATTTGTAATTTTTCAAAATAATGAGAAGGTTAGAAACATTTTAATTTCAAAATCTTTGGAAATTTTTTCGGTAATCCGCAATTTTGAGATACTGATATATATTGTAGTAAGTTCTAAAACTTCCAAATTTCATAGTCCTTCGAAACTATGGAGTTCTATAATTTCTTGATGCAAAATTTTGGGAATTTTATATTTTTTGAAAACTTCAGAAATTTCGAAAACTACGACATCCTGAAGAATTTGAATGCTTCAATTTGTAATGAATGAAAATTTGCATTAAAGCTACGAAAATTCCAGAATTACTGGACTTTAAAATTTCGATTAATTCCGGAAATTCGCGAAACTTGACAACCTCGAAAATTCAACATTTTCCAGAATTATCCAAATTCGATGATTTTTTTGGATTTCCGAAAAGTCAAAAGTCTCCAAAACTTTGAAATTTTCAATATCTCCGCCTTAAATACATGCAAAATTTTTAAGCTATGAAACTTCGAAAATTTTTACATTTTCTTAAAAGCTCAAGAAATGTATAAGTTTCGATTTTCCCAAAACTTCGAATACATCGCAGTCCGTAAAAACTCAAAAATTTCAGACCTTTCGAAATCGCCCAACATTCAAATCTTTCAGAATTCAATAAATTCAAAAAAATTACGACTTTAAAAATCCTGAAATATCCAAAACTTCAAATCTTGTGAAATTTCCAAATCCCAAACACATCAAAACCGTATAAGTCCATATATCTTCCAAAGTTTTCAAAAATCCATGCCAATTTTGTACAGGAAAGAAAAATTCCCCTCCCTGATCAAAATCTTGGCTACGCCCCCAAATTAAAATAATACCCAAATCGAATCTCATAAAATTCCTCTAAAAGTCAGAAATACCCCCCAGAACTATCCGTCGATCAGAATTCCCTACCCCTACCCCCCCCCCCCCCCTCTCTCCTCCACGAAACACGCAATTTTTCATCCACAAAAAAGCACCAAGAACCGGTGAAATTCAGTTACCCCGTAACCACAGTCCGACGCAAAGCCATTTACCTTCGCTGGAAGGAGAGACGATGATCGATGGCGTGCGCGGTCCTTCGCCGATTGAAGTCACCGCGGCTATACTGATTTCGTATTGATTCCTTTTGTGGAGGTTTTCCGCTTGGTAATAGGTCTGGTGGGGCGGTATAGCCCGCAAGAACCATTTACCTTCGGGTCCAACGGCCCGAATGTGCACGTTGTAGGAAGTGATAATGCCGTTGCTCCTCAGGGGTGGCTGCCACGATACTATGATGGACGTGGCCGAAGTGGCGACGGCTTTCACCCCCGCCGGAACTTCCGGGAAGTCTTCCTCGGTCAGGCAATAAAGGGGCGCCGACAAAACACCGTCGCCCGCTCGAGTGTACGCGGCCACTTGCACCGAATAATTCATGTGCTTCTCAAGACCGCTTATGATCATGGTCAAACTCGTCGTCGTTCGCGCCTCGGATTTCACCGTTTCCGACAGGGCGTCCATGTTCTCCCATATGACCTTGTAGCCCTTGGGGATGCCGTTCAAGCTGGACGGGGGTGGCGGGTTCCAGGACACTTGTAGTGACTGGGAGGATAAGGCGACGAAACGGACGTCTTGGGGAGGACTGCTGGGAACTGAAAACATTTTTGCCCATTTTTTGGATCTTTTTGGAAGATGGAAAAAAGGAAATAGGGGAGAAAAGTGTCCCTTGAGATTTACCACCCCTTTTATAACACGACTGTTTTAGGGTACCTTTTAAGAGCGAGTTAAGATCGTAAAACGGAGAACAAGAATATTGCCGTGACCTATTTCCCCGGCATAATTTATACAAAAAGTCATGAATAACATCGTAGATTCCGCCTGGTATTTAACAGCCCTTCTAAAGAGCGTATCTCTCAACATCCTTCTGACTACTTTATGAAATAATCGATGCCAAAGGTCTGGTAGGGAAGTGGGTCAAGAGTTGCTCAAACGTTGCTCGTAAAATAAGCGCGCATGATAAACATACCATCTTCTAGAGTAGTGGCGATAACTTCCGAGGACATGGGTCCCAAGCCGAGGGCGTTCAAAGCTTGCACCACGACGGTGTAACGAGTGAATTTTTTGAGGTTCGTCAGTTGGCACTGTCTTCCGGGGATGGAGGTTCGGGCTAGTCCCAGAGCGACACTGGCGGTCGATATCGTCCCTTCGACTTTTTTGTACGTGAACATGTCCTTCCTGAATTTTTGGAAAATTTACGTCCTTCACCCTCGCGCAACAAGAAATGCCCAAAAAACAGGTCTGAAAAACCATCCCTTCCCTGCCTTTGAAATCTACATACCCATGTTCCTTGTACCCCACGTGGTACCCCAAAATTTCGCCGTTCCACAAATCGTGATCGGGGGGATCCCAGGTGACCTTGAACTCGTTGGAACTGACCGGTTCCACCTTCAGATTCCTCGGCGGCCCCCCGGGTTTCTCGATGTCCGTCGTCGCGTCCAAGACCTGGGAACGAGATCATCGAGAATTTTATCTCGTATGGTATTTACGGGAGCCGATACTCACATCGCTCGCTTGACTGCGGCCCAGCTCGTTTTCCGCGAAAATGCGAAACTGGTACGTCACCGCTGGCCTTAATTTCGTAACGTTCGCGTATGTTTGGATCGCGGGAACGACCGTGTGGAATATGTGGTCGTGCCAGATATCTGGAAAAATGGAGGGTTGAATGGAATCGGAGAATCGTCTACGTGACTGCTTCCCCGTCCACTCACCGGACTCGGTTTTGTATTCGATTATGTACTTGGTGATGGGGCTGTTGCCGTCTTGACTCGCGGTCCACCCTAATTTGATAAATCTGCTGCCCTTCTCGACGACGCCAAGATTTCGAGGGAAATCGGGGGGTTCTGGAATGCAAGGTGATAAGGGCTGTTCAGGGATCGGATCGTCGAATTTTTTACATTGTCACTGAAATTCTGTTTTGTCATCATTTTGGAAGGTTTTAGAGGTTTTCACCTTGGACGAATAAATGTATTGTCATTCTGTCCTGGCCATAGGAATTCGAAGCGACGCAGAAATACCGTCCGCTGTCGTCCCTTGTCGTGGTCGTGATACCCAAAATGCTTATTAGGCCGTCGGTTTTGTTGATCTCTTTTCGGGTGTAATGGTAGTTGGAGGCGGTGATTTCCAGCAAAGAGCCGGCCTTTTGCCACATCATTTTCAGGGGATGATCACCCTTCGCTTCGCAGCGAAGGGATGCGTTCGATCCCAGCCTCGCGGTCTGGTTCAGATACTTTTCATTGAAGTGCGCAGGTGCTAAGTGACCCGAAACATGAGCGGGATTAGCCATCACTCATTGAACTTGCAAAGTTGCGGGTGAAATTCGTCACTGAGTGCTCAGGGTTGGAGGGGTTTCGTTTCGTGGACGTGATTTGGCTTAGAGATGAGATCTTGGCGATTTAATGCGAGAATTTTGTTTTTGAGGGAACATTTTTTGGTCCGATCGGAAACTTGAACTTTTTTGAATTTCAGAGTTTCAGGGATTATGGTATTAGGGATTTATTATCTTCGGATTCAGATAAGATGATAGAAAATTTTTAATTTGGAAATTTGTTGGATTCATAAATTTTGGACTTTAGTTTGGGTTTGGTGAATTTTGAAATTTATGTATGGAATTTTGATTGGAATTTTGGAAATTTTTATTCTGCATTACGAAGTTAACAAAGTCACCAAATTATTTATTTAGATCTTTGACTTCCGCAGAATTGGAATTCGGGGATTTGATTTCCGAAATTCGATTTCAAAATTTGAGAACTGGACCCTAGTGATTCTAGTTTTTATAAATACCTTATAAAAAATTTCTATAAAAATTTTTATAAGGTCGGTTTCATAAAAGTTTCATAAAATTTGCATTTTTTATGGAAAAAAATTTTTTGTACACAAATTTTTTTTCAACATTTTCAAAAATATGCAAAAATTTTTCTAACCTTTTTTTGATCATTTTGCTGTTGTATATACTATTTTTCAT
>JAPYZK010001505.1:0-20289 GCA_030522785.1 Platygaster equestris | reverse complement strand
AAAAAAACATCCCTATATCCCATCGCGCGCAACCCCAAAGGATTTTCGAAAATACTTCCTACGATTTCAAAACCAAAAAAAGGGGTGCCAAAAATTCAAAAAAGGTGATGGTTAAACCATAAAGTCGCAAAACAAATAACAAAAAACGGTCAAGCGCTCTACGTAAGTGTGGGACAAGGTCGAGGTCTGAGTACCTGAACCTGGGGAACGTTTTCCGAGTCGGACGAGGCCTTGGCATCGGCGCCTTGGCTTCCTGGGGCGGCCTGGTTCTTTCCACGACGAATTCCGCGATGGATCGTCCATTTCTAGAACGTCCCATTATTTCACGGTCATGTACGAGAGAAAAAACGATACACACGGTGCCCAAAAAATTCCCGAAACAATAATACCGCGGATTTATACGAGTCTAATTTCGCTTTTTTCTGTCAAAAATTTTCAAACAGTAGATTCTTTGAATAAATCCAGTTTCGTTCAAAATTTGATTAATTCTTCAATATTAAAATTGACTAAATGAAAATTAATTGTACTTAATTAATTTTTTCGAATTTAAATTCAAAATTTGATTCAATTAATTCGATTTCATTACATTTTTGGTCAACTTTGTATGTTCAAATTTAATTCATTTTTCAGTGTTAACAAAAATGGTTGAGGAAATTTCGTCTTTGAACTTTCACGAAGAATCGACTGTTTCTGGAATTTTAGTAGATTTCGAGAAACTATTATAATGACGAAATTAATGATTCTGACAATGATTAAATTTGTATACTTTTTCAAGGTCATTCATTCCACACACATACATACAAGCTTATTTTTCAAGGATTTTCGCAGTGTTTTCGAACTACTTTTCACTTCGATCGTGTTTTTTTCAACGTAAGTTGATGGCGGAACTAATACATGGGGGAGGGGGGAGTCCTTTCGAACCGACTAAAAAGTTCAAGTTGAAAATTGAATTTCAAAAGCGTGAGAAAACTGAATTCAACTTTTCTGACATTCGAAATAATTCGACATTTTCCGAATTTGAAACACAATCTACATTTGTCAAGTACGTAAATTTTCAGGTATTATCAAAACTACAATAATTCGCATTCCCGAAAATTCACAAATTTCCAGAATTCCCAAAAATTCAAAATACTCCCCATTCTTCGGTCAACTGACGTCAATTTTGAAAATTCACGTCAATTTACGTCAATTTTTCGAATTTCAAAAAATTAACTTATAACTTCTTAGGAAATCATCCCGTTATAACGGTGACTTTATAAGACACTCATCCATAAAATTGCTGCATCCCTCCCCGCCCGCGCCACTTACCTTAAAATTATAAAAAACCTCCCTCAAAAAAATGTTCAAAAAACATTTTTCATCGAGAACATTTTTTATACAATACATATTCAGTGTAAAAAATTGTGTATAAAACACACTTTTCCACAACATAAATAAAAATATATTTTTCACCGATCACATTTGTTACGCAACACTTTTTTCAGTAATCACATTTTTCATAAAACACTGAAAAAACTGAACAAAAATCTGCAAAATACAAAAAAAAACTTCGTAAATCATTGGAATATTAAAACTTTCGTCTTTAATTGCAACGATTATACACTTCAAAAAATCTTTACAAAAGAAAACGTAGCAAATAACTCGCGCACTTATACAAAAATTTTCGAAGACTCACCAAAAGTTACCTGGTATTTCATAACTCCTGGGATAATTAGACGAACAGATTTGTTCACCAATAAAAAAAAAAAAAAAAAGCAAAAAACACTCCACACGAACAAGTTTTGTGTTCACCCCCACCAAATGCATAAAATGACCGCGTAAAAAAATTTTTTAAAGAAACAAAAAAATAGCCGTGTGGATACATTTCACGTGCGCGCTGAAAATCGTAGACAGACGAAAGGAAAGAGTTCAATAAGAAATGCATGCGGGCCTTCGATAGTGAAAAAGGTAGCTCACTTTTTCTTCGGATTCGCTATTCGTGTCCGAGCCGACATCGCTGCCATTTTCGCTACCGTTTTCACCGTCCCTTCCGCTACTGTTCAATTTCCTCGCTTGTCGGTCCATGAGCGACGTCTTGGATCGCGTTTTTTTCCAGCTGTAGTAGTATTTTACGAGGCTCGCTATCGTTTTGTCCGGGAGCTGAAAATTTTGAACGATGAATGAGAAAATACTATACTACTATGCATAATTATAGTTTCAAAATTTTTGGGACTTTATAATTTTGTGTGCTTTCAATTTTTGAAATGGAACATTTGATATACGAATTCAAGGGGTGAACTTAAAAATGTTTACGAGCGAAAAGAATCGAATTTTTGGAAGATATTCGAATTTTTTCAAGTTCTAAAATTTTTCAAAATGATGAAAAAATATTCGAAATTACTAAAACTGTTTGAATTACTAAAAATTCTTGAATTCACGAAAATCCCGAATTTTGACGTTTTCACAAATGTTTTGGGATCATCAAAATTTCATAATTTTAAAAAATTGTCAAAATGATGAAAAAATATTCAAAATTACTCAAATTGTTTGAATTAATTAAAATTCTTGAATTTACAAAAATCCCAAATTTTGACATTTTAACAAATGTTTTGGGATCATCAAAATTTCACAATTTATAAAAATCGCCAACATTTTTAGAATTATAACAATTTGTACAATGCTCAAAATCTTAGAAATTTTCAAGTTCCTCTAATTATTCATATTTAAAATTTGACAATTCAAAAAAAAAAAAAAAAAATGTTCTATCTTTCAAAAATATACCATTTGACGAATCCGGTGAAAACTTTTCCCATGGAACTGAAATGCTTGCTCGAACAAAACTTTGTCCTCTATCGTCCATTCATCGGGGAAAGGTGTGAAATTGGCTAGGTCTTGGATTGCACGTTCTAAATTGTGCTTGTGCCAAAACAGCATTCCCAAAGCTTGTTCTCCATTGTATCCGTATTTTTCCTTGGCGAGAACAATAAAAAAAAAAAAAAAAAAAAAAAAAAAAAAAAAAAAAAAAAAAAAAAAAAAAAAAAAAAAAAAAAAAAAAAAAAAAAAAAAAAAAAAAAAAACGTTTTCCATTTTCTCTGTTAGTCACTACAAAAAAAACTAAAATCACAAATCAATTTACATCTTTGATCAGAAATGTCGATGGTTGGCGACCAAACAAGCAGGGCACGGTCTGGGCATTGGTCAAGTCGTCGTTCTGAAAATTTTTTTCATTGTCAAATTACATCCTTTTCGTCAATAACGAATTTTTTTAGCTTACCATTCATAGGTATACATTCGGGAACTGTGACTTGATAATCTCGGCCAACTCTAATTTTTTCTGCTGGGACTGAAAGAGTAAAATAAATTATTCAATTGAATTTTAATGTAATTGATGGATACAAAAATCAATAATGAACCTCAAAAATTACTACTTAAAAATTGAATAAGTTTGTCTATTTAAATCAATAAATGTGTATTAAAATATAATTTGACGCATTCTTGAATTTGGGACTGTTTATTCGAAAAATTGACATAATCTTATAAAAATGTATAAATTAAAAATGCATTTTTAAAAACCTGAAAACTTCCCAAATTTTCCCATATAAGCAAATCTTCCATGACAAATTCAAAATTCTCAGAATTCCTCAAATTTCCTGAAATTTTAGTTAAAAAAAAACTGCAATATTGCCATAAATTTTCGAGAATAAAATCATAATGTATCAAATTAAAAAAATTATTTATATCACATTTATTATAAACAAAAAACAATCAGTATTTTGAAATATAAATTTTTTCAAAATCAATACATAGAAAAAATAAAATTTTTTCTTTCAAATAAGTATACGTCCATCCCCTCCCCCGCCACCCCCCTTTCCAAGACCATTTAAAGACCCTTCAAAATTGTCAAAAAAACAATTAAAAATCGCAACGAACAAAAAACATGCGCCTACAATCAAACAAATGTTGTGAAAAATTTACTAAATCTAAAATAAAAAAGTGAATGTCGAAATAACGAGTGAAAGCGTTTAATACCTCCGTCCTCTTCGCTCGAAGACTCTGTTTGTCCATTTGGGCTGGGGCCCCGGGATCTCCGACCGTTTCGTACATTATCGGAGCCTCGCTCGGCCAGAACCATTTTGGCTAAAAATTGCGTCTATGTAGAAAAGCGATCAACTTTTTTTTTTTTTTCAAAAAATGCGTCGTGAGACGGTAAAAAAATGTTGCAAGCCACGGCTTTAAACTGCTTTGAACGCTCGAAGCGTTTGTGTAAATTTTGTGGATTTTACAAAACTCTTCGGACGACCGTAGCGAAAGCAATATGGCGACGGTTTGAGGAACGCGGATTGGTTGAAATAATGCAGGGACGGGTGTACAAGAACGGGGTTCTGGGGTTAAACGTAAATTTTTTTTTGTAAAAAAAGATAATCATTGAGGAAATGTTTGACTGTATGCAAATTTGTGAGGAAAAAATGAGTAATCAAGTTTTCTGTTCAAATTTGTTCGTTTTTACAGGGGTTTTCAATTTTTTAGCTTTGATATTTGAAAAATTGGAGCTTTTTATGTTAAAAAATACTCAAAATTTGAAACTGCAGGTTATTTTGAAATGCCTTATTATTTAGAATTTTCAGAATTTCGAAATTTTACAGTGTTCTAATTTTATCCTTGTACTTCCAGATTATCAGATCCTGCATGTGAAATTTTCTAAATGTTTTATAGTGGATATAAATATAATTTTCAAATAAAAAATGACTGAAATTATGTTTGTTCATTTCAATTGTTAAATAGAGGAATTAAAAGATTGATTAACTTAAACAAAATTACTTAGAGTTTTGATAGTGGAATCTTTTCATTTGAAATATTACACTTCCCAAAGAATTAAATTTTTATACTAACATTTTCTACTTCAAAAATCATCTGATTTTGAAATTCTCAAAGGTTGGAATTTACATCTCTGAATAATCAAATAGAACATGAAAACTTTGTAGATTTCGAAAATTCTTCAGGCCAAAATTTCTCGTAAAAATTTACAATAAAAAACATTCTGAATTTAAAAAATTGTCGAACTTTTTCATATCTGCTGGCAGAATCAACATTTTATTTGCAATTTTTTAATGACTATGAAATTCCAATCATTTCAGTTTTCCAGTCCAACTATGAAAATTTATGAACTTCTTTGAATGAAAATTCGAAAGCATGACACAATTTCTGGGGGATATTACTAAAAACCAAATCATTTTTGATATTAATCTGGTAGATGATAAAAAAAAAAATAACAAAAAAAAATTCCGAAAATGAAAATAACGAAAGAGAAATCGCTTTCCAGCATACCGAAAAATGATCCCAACAACATCCAAAATACAATTAAACTTGAAAAACCCAAATGATATCAAACTACTTTTTATAAAATTAAATATAAAATTTCCCAAACATCTAAAATAGTAAAAAAACTCAAAACATAATGAACAATTATAACTAGTGTTACTTATTTCATCATCATCTGAAAATTTAGTATTAAAATACCAATTTGAAAAAGTAGGGACACTACGGTCGCACGTCCCCCGAGCCCAATACCCAGAATCTCGCGGCTTATATTAAATCTCAACTTAACCTACAAATTGTAACTCAAACTTTTTGGAATCAAGTAAGGAAACCGACGATTCACCTTTCTTGAAGTGCATTTCGCGCTGTTTTCACCCAACTTTTTTCGAAATTTCGGAAAACTTTGCAAACATTCGAAGAGTGTGAAGGCTTAACTTTCAAGTTTTTACTTATCTGTTAACCGCAAGAGGCGCTGCTATCATTTTTTACTGTTTTTCGAAATGTTTGCAATATAATAGGACGTATGTAAAAAATAGGAATTCACAACCAGATTAATCTCGAAAACAGGGGGTATGCTGCGTGTGTTTTGCAAATTTGATTCCTGATAACAAAATTACTCGGTTCAATTTTTCCGTACAATCATTGCAAAAACACATCCTGATTGGTCGCCTCTAATAAGTGGCGGGATATTCAAAAATACGTGGAGAAACTAATGTTCTTCATTCCTTCTAATAAAGGTAGAAAGGAAATTATACCAGTAAGTCATTGATAAATAAAATTTGGAATCAAAAATAAATAATACGAATTTTATTTTCCATTTGTTTGTTTAATTTATGAAAAATATAAAATAATAAAATATCGTTCCCGGCAAGATGTAATTTGCCCTCTGAAAATCTGGCAACATTGCAATCAAAATCCAAAAAATTCTATGATATAATATATCAGACTTCAACCGAACTATCATAAAAACGATGGCATCTTTATGGATAAGTGCAAAGAATTTTAATCGCCCATGATTTGAATTAAATAGCCAATTTCATAATTTGTGTGTAGTACACTGTGACCTGTGTACACGTCAAGAAGAACAATGTGTAAAATTCCCTGAGGTGAATAAACTAGCGGCAACGTCGCACCGATTAGCAATTGTTTTCATGAAATTGTCAGTCGAACTGTCAACGATGCCGGATTTCAGAACATTTCAAAATATCGTGAAAACTCCACAAACCTCGTAGTTTTTCCAAAACCAGTCGAAATTTAAACAAAAACAGGATGAACCGAAGACGACCTCTCGAAAATGACGACGACGGTTACGGTAAATTTCTCCCCGAAACCCGCCGCGTAATTTCCAACCTTAAATTCTCAAAAATCGCCATTCTTTTCATTTTCGCAGAACGCCTTTACAAAAAGCGTAGGCGAGTTTCGGAAAACCAGGAAATCGAGGATCGATTGGAATCCCTGATTTTTCGAGTCGGGGAAAAATCCACGTCTTCCCTCGAGAGCAATCTCGAGGGTTTGGCCTCGGTTCTTGAAGCCGACCTTGGGCTGTTCAGGAGCAAAATCCTGAGAATTCTGACAGACTGCGCTGTTCGCATGCCGGAAAAATGCACGATTTACACGACCTTGGTGGGATTGTTGAACGCGAAAAACTTCAATTTCGGAGGGGAGTTCGTGGACTACATGGTGACGAATTTCAAGGATGCTTTGAAGAGTGGGAAATGGGATGTGGCGAGGTTTTCGCTGAGATTTTTGTCGGATTTGGTGAATTGTCACGTAGTTTCTTGCGGGTCGCTGATGCAACTTTTTAGCAATATGCTAGATGCAGCAAACGAGGATAGCGTTCCACAAGTTCGGAGAGATTGGTAAATTGTTTGGATATGAACATTTTCAAATTTGAGTCGTCATACAAATTTTCTTAAATATTGTTGCATGCCAATGAAAAATTAAGAACAGAATGACAAGAAAAATTATGTTTCCAGGTACGTATTTGCAGTACTTTCGACATTACCCTGGGTCGGTCGAGAACTCTATGAGAAAAAAGAGCAAGAGCTGGACAACTTGATGATCACGATCGAAATTTTCCTGAACAAGAGAAGCAAAAAGCATGTCCCTGCTTTGCGTGTTTGGTCCAGCGACACTCCGCACCCGCAGGAAGAGTATTTGGACTGCCTCTGGGCCCAGGTGCGAAAACTCAGACAGGACAACTGGGCGGAAAAACATATTCCTCGTCCTTATTTGGGTTTCGACTCGATTCTCTGCGAAGCTTTGCAGCACAATTTGCCGGTCATTTTGCCGCCACCTCATCACGAGTCGTATGTGTATCTGTTGCCTTCGGTGGTTTTTCGGATGTTCGATTACACGGATTGTCCAGCCGAAGGACCGCTGTTGCCGGGAAGTCACGCTATCGAGAGATACTTGATCGAGGAGCATTTGCGGCAGATTATCGACACTCTTTATTTGGAGAGGAAAGACTGGTATAGAAAAAATAAAGTTGGTTGTAGATGTGGAAAAATTAGTCACGATATTGCATTTTATGAAATTGATTCTTTTTTTGTGTTTTAGAATATCTGAAATGTATTTTTTGTTTCAGTGCTGCTCTTTTGCTGAATTTCCCATACAAAACCAAAATCCCATTGGATTACTGTATTGTGGAAGTGATGTTTGGGGAATTGTTCAGATTGCCGACACCGAAACATCTTGAAGTTTGCTATGGGTCTATACTTATTGAGTTGTGCAAATTGCAACCGTCAACAATGCCACAGGTGTTTTTCCAAATTTGGATGTTATTTTAACAAAACTGGTTGATTTTTATGAATGATGATCAATTGAACGAAAGTTATTCAAATTTTGTAAAATGGATGGATTTTGGCACTAAATCAAGAATGTCAAAAACTACAAATAATTCGAAAATTTTACTTGATTTGAAAGCAAATTTGATGTTTTTAAAATTTTGGAAACATTCCGTAGTTTTTCAGTTTTTGGCATCACAGTACATTTTTAAAGTTTGAAAATTTTTGCGAGTATTTGTTACATTTGCAATTTTTCATCATTTTCAACATTAATATTGCTATTGATTGTAATTACTTCATTATATTAAATTTATTTATTTTTAGGTGCTGGCTCAAGCTACGGAAATTCTGTTCCGGAGAATCGACAGCATGGCAGTTGCCGCGTTCGATCGTTTTGTTTGGTGGTTCGCGTACCATCTCAGCAATTTCCAGTTTCGTTGGTCTTGGGAAGATTGGGATTCTTGTCTGCAACGCGACCCTGAACACCCTCGACCCAAATTCATTCAAGAAGTTTTGTTGAAAGGCTTGAGGTTTTAGACATTTTTTTCCTTTTTTGTAGGTGTTTTGTTCGATTGGATTTTTTAATCTTTGGGATGACACTTTTTCAGGCTTTCGTACTATCAGAGAATAAAGGACATGATGCCAGCGAGTTACGAGTCGTTGCTACCTCCGATTCCAGAACCTGTGTACAAATATGCGATCGAGGGTGCAAGTATGTGCAAAATCATTTTCTGTCCAAAAAAATTATCCATTTAAATCATTTTCTGTCCAAATATCCAAAAAATTGTGAATTTTGTTGAATTTGGAAAATTTTCGAAAATGTTTCAGAAATTATAAAAATTCCGTAAATTTTTCGCAATCTCCACAATTTTGTGGAATTTGAAAAATTTTCGAAAACGTTTCAGAAATTCTAAAAATTCCGTAAATTTTTCGAAATCTCAACAAGTGTTTTTTTCTTCTCAAAATTTTTAAACATTTCAAAAAATCGAACTCAGACGTTTCAAAATTCAGGAAAGTGCGTATTTTGTGTAATGATAATATTGAAAAAATTGTAAAATTCAACATTTAATGTTCTTCATAATTCCAAATTTCTTAATTTTCAATACTTGAAAATAAAATACTTTTCACTCAACCAAAGAGTGAAAAAATCCAAATTTCAATCCAAAAATTTTGTGTGTTGTAGTCTTCTTGTATGCGGGACTAAGTATTTTAGTCAGGAAATTTGGAAATGAAAAATTGACTGTGTAAATTCGTATAAAAATCAAATTTTAACTTCTGTCACGTGTCCCACAACAAAGCATTTTTTTTGCATAGGTGCCCTCCCGGGAACTTCGGTAGCTCACGAACTCGTCGTTGCGATCCGACGAAAATGCACTCCCGAAGAAGTGATATCCGTGTTGAACACGCTGCCCACACCTGGTGAAAACGAGGAATCGATTCCGTACAGTCCTTTGAAAATCGACGTTTTCGTTCAAACCTTGTTGAATCTGGGCTCCAAAAGTTTCAGTCACAGTTTCGCCGCGATTGGGAAATTTCATCAAGTGTTCAAAGTAAGCACCAAAAATAAATACGAATTACCATGGATGAATTTCAAACTTCGAAAATTGTTATTTCGCAACGATTTATACCTTTATTCGTTTTCAGCATCTGGCTGAAGCTGAAGAGGCCCAAATTTGCATTCTGCGTAATATGTACGCTCTTTGGAAAAATCATTATCAAATGATGGCGGTTCTGACGGACAAATTCCTGAGAACGGGAATTTTGGAGTGCAGCGCAATTGCAAATTGGATTTTTTCGAAGGAAATGCTTCCTGAATTTACTAAGTAATTACGAATTTTTTTTTGTTAAATTTGGGGCGGGGGGTTGGATGATATGGAAGTAAAAATTTACGTACATTTTCGATAATTTTAGAAATACATAATAATACGTTTTTTTGTGTGTAGGTTGTATATTTGGGAGATTTTGCACCTGACGATAAAAAAGAAAAATAAGCACGTGATAAAGTTGTCTCAAGAGTTGACAGAAGCTCGAGAAAAATTGCGACGCGCCGAAAGTAGGTCGGGTTCGTCTTCGGAAGATGAAGAAGGAAAAGAAAAAAGTGGGGAGAGGCCTTCGGAAGATGCCGTGGAACGCATGGAAGAAAAATTGGAAGCCGCGCAAGCCGATCAGAAAAATTTGTTCCTCATCATTTTTCAGGTATATACGGATTTATAACGAATTTTCCATTTTTTGTTTGGGCGTGAATACACAAAATGTTGATGCATTTTTACGTAATAAATGTTTTTTTTTTGTTTTTTTAGAGATTCATCATGATTTTGTCGGAGCATTTGGTTCGCTGCGACACTGATGGCATCGATTACAATACGCATTGGTACAAATGGACAATTGGGAGATTACAGCAAGTTTTTTTGGCTGTAAGTCATTTTTTATTTTTTTTTCTGTCTTAAAATGAAAAAATTTTCAAATTTTTAATTGAAAATGGTATTAAACAATTGTTTTTCAGCACCACGAGCAAGTGCAAAAGTATTCGTCAACCCTGGAGACCCTTTTGTTCACGCCTGATCTCGACCCACACATTCTCGACGTTTTTCACCAGTTTGTGTCGTTGCGGGCGTAAATTGAGTTAGAACTTGATGATTTTTCAGTTTATATTACTGTCTGTATTTATGCCAACAGTTTAAATTGTATTCTTTGATAAAGCTCGACAGAGATATTATTTCAAGTTCATCGAGTTGAAAAAGATAAATTATTATATTGTCATTTTAAAGCATGTATTACTATAAAGTTGTCTTTGCGTCCTGATGGATTCAGAATAATTAGCGCCAGTGTAAAAATATATACCAGTTTCTTTATTTTTTCAATTTTTTTTCTCAATCTCGATTCGTCCAGTGACCGTCTTGATGATGTAATGTGTACATGCATGCGTTTTCTTGTTTTTTTTTTAACAATTTCTTATGACCAGTTGATTTTTTTTTCAATTTGGTGCTTTCTTGTAAATCGCGAGTATGTAACATTTTTAGGTCCTCCAGAAAAAATACGCACGGATAAAAAAACGAAACGATCAAGGCTACCAGACGTCGTAATTTTGTCAAAATTCCAGAAATTCTTCAATTTTGAGTATTATGATTAAAAATTTGAATCGTCTAAACTATTATTAAAATTGTGCAAAAATAAACCCCTACGGATTTATAAAGACTGCTTGTCACCAGAAAAAAGGTTCAATTGACAAAAAGCACTGTGGAACACTGATTCTGGTTTTTATACATTTATTACAGGTCATAACTATTCAACTGTCAATTTTTTTAAATCGGAACAACATTCTTCAAAAAATCGACAGTTGAAATCCCAAAAATTCCAACAACAGTGTCACTTGTTCCAAATCCATCCGAATTCTCCAGACAAGACGCCTGGTAGCCGAATCCTCGATAATGATAAAAAAAACGTATTTACATATTTTTTTCGATTAAAACAAAAGGCGTAACATCAACCCGAACAAAACACGACAATGATTTTTGAGCAAAACCGAGACAATCGTAACAATCCTCGCGAAAAATCGCGTTTTTTTTAACGTTTGCCGGGAATACGAAGCGTGAAAAAACGTCGCCTAATCGAGAGCACATTCAAATAATTTACACGACGAATTGTTACGACACGATATCTAAAGCAGCACTTGCGACGCTAACGGGACGGTTGTTTTGAAGATTGCATTGTTGACTAGGCAAAGTACGAGAACGAAAAAATCCCCCTTCCAAATTTCGCTATCCCTAAATTTTTCCCGGATCCGTTACTTTCCACCACGTTAATGGCGGTTTTTTTTCCGAATCTCCCGATGACGTAAAAACGTGCGAAAAAAAAAACAAACAAAAACAAAACAACGTTCCTCCACGTTACGACGCAACCGTTGTAAAAGACTTCCTTGACGAATGGCGAGTGGCCGTCGCGTAAATATTCAAAAAAACAACGAGACTCTCGGGAAAGACTCATTCGTGCCTGATGCCGCAGACGGAAAGAAAGGTACTGAAGTTGTGTAAATGTATCGTGGGTACGATGGTGGTCACGAGGTTGCTCGAACCGAATTTCTTCAAGACGTCCTGGATGAGGTTGGGTCCGGGCGGGGTCCCGACTTTGTAGAAGATGCGCAAACTGCAGGTCGGGTTCTCGAGCTGGGAACCTTTGGTGAGCTTGCAGAGCAAGTACTCGAAAGCCTCGGCGAGGTCGGCGATCGTCGGTTCACCGCAGTTCGAGTTCGGCTCCGTCGCCAAATTTCCAGTAGAATTCGAAGATCCTGCAATTTCGATAATTCGTAACTGCGTTGAAGTAACTTACAAACGCGTAAGTTGTATAGGCTTATAAATATGCAAGTTACTCGTTAAAATTTTTCTTTACCTGTAGAAAAATAACAAACAATAGCTGAAACGTTGTTCTCGTAGTTCCAACGGCGCCTGATGGCGACCTTGAAATTCCCCACACATTTTCCAGTTTCTTCATCTGAAACGAAGAAAATTGATAATATGTACTTTTTGAATTATTAATTAATTTATATTTTTATTATAACGTTTACTCACATTCAAATCTCATATTGTCCCTATGAGCCCAGACGCACCATTCGACTTGCGCGCCTCGTGGAAGTCGTGGAACCACCTGAAAAAATCATTGTAGTTCATTCATTCATTGAACTAAAAAACACACACGAAACAGAAATATGTATATAATATAAATATTATATCTAAATTCCATATCTAATCTTATATTTTTCGGCAACAAAATGAACAATCATTTTACAATATAATCTACGATGGCGTTGTTCGTTCTTTTTTCCCACTCCTTCCGTGCCTCGGAGATGCTGTTGACGTGGGTGAGGAAACAAATACCCTGGACGATGTCCCTGAGTTGGATGTTCGGATCCATGGCCTTGACGATTCTGCCGATGTGCCTTAAGGTCAGTCGACATTGCCGCTTAATATTGAGATCTAGAATTTTCATGCTTCCAGGCACTAGAGGTATCTGACCAGCGACCGAGACGACGTCCCCGACCTGGAAAAACAGGCAAATGTCAAAAATGCTCGAAAATAGAAAAATTAATAATTTTCGATCTTACCCTTATGGCTTGGGAATATGGCCCAATATTCGCCGGAGCCCAATGGCTGACACTTTGCACGTGCATTGTGTGCCTGTTGTGAATTTTTTTGTCGCCCTCGGCACAATTGACGCTTTCTTCGGGGTCGACTTTTTTATAAGCTATGGCATCCAGCAACATCGGAATATTCAAAGGACACTCTATGCAAACCCGAACCGGCGGGTTGACGCCAGGTAACCTCGACACGTAAATTTCGTTCATCGAAGCGTACTTTGACATGTCTTTCACGTACAACGTCACTGCCACTATGTCTGCCATTTCCAAATTTTCTTGAGCCACTAAATCTGAAAAATATGGTTTTTATTAGAGAATTGAAGAGATTTACTAACGTTGGGAATGTCGAGTTTTTTATAGTTTGACTACATGTACTAAGAAATAAATTAACTATATCAGAAGCCAATATAAACATTCGAAAAAATTTTTTTTTGTTTTCAATTTGAACACATTGTATAAGAAAACTGAAAAATTTCCACAAGCGATCGAGTGGATTAAAATTTTTTCTAAGATATTCGAAATTCTGCGAATTTCGACATTTTTCGGAATTACGAAAATGTAAAGAAAATATGTACATTTTTTAATTTACGAGAATATCGATTTTGAGATATTTACAAACATTTTGGGATTATCAGAATTTTTGGAATTCTGAAAATCACATACATCAAAATAATATAATAAATAACAAATGATGAATTAAATCAAGTCAAATTGACGATTAATGACATTCATTATCGAAATAATATTGAGTTATTGGATGAACTAACGTTCAAAAAAAAAAAAAAAAAAAAAAATTCTCTCCAGCGGGGAATCGAACCCCGGTCTCCCGCGTGACAGGCGGGGATACTTACCACTATACTACTGAAGAATTAAGTTTGCTCAAATTTCTATCCTGGAATGTACGAGGACATTTTATGTACAAAACATATAAGTTTTAAAAAAATGTGAACAATTTTCGAGTTTTGCATATAATTATAAAATCCACAAGTTACAAATAATTATGAAATTCTGGAATTTTGATTTTTGAAAAATTTTCAAATTTCGAAATTCTAAAATTTTAAACATTCTTGTAATTTTCCAAAATGGAAAATAAGATAAAAAAAGAATAAACATACATACATAATACAAAATATTAATAAAATAATATAATAAAGCAATAGCTTTAGCTTTGTACAAACAAATTTGAAACAAAGGGGGCACTGAACCCCTTGCCCCCCACCCTCGGCACCCATTGAATTTACATTTTCATGTAAGGAGAAAAATTTTGCGCATGCGCCATACAATGCGGGCAACGTACTATGGGAGACACTGATATATATTTACACGTAAATAATATAAATATCAGTGATGGGAGAGCATAGGAAAGTGCATGTTTTTTACAGATAAATCGAAAATAAATCCAGTAAAAATTTCAAATTTACTGAAAAACAAAATCTAATGAATTTCAGGACATTTAAAAAAAGTTTGTGTCAGTTAATTCGGAATCAAATTTTAAATTCCAAAGGAAGACAGACTTTTTTATAATATTCTAAAATTCATGAAATTTCGTTTTTTAGTGAATTTGCCGATCGCACTAGCTTCATTTTCGATTTATCTGTAAAAAATGCGCACTTTCCTATGCTCTCCCATAGTATGTTGCCCGCATTTTTGGCGCATGCGCAGAACTAAGTTTTCCTTACATGAAATGGTATATTGTAAATAAATTCCTCTAACAGAAAAAAAAAAAGATTTAAGGTTTACCTACTGCTTAGTTTGTCCAGGGCTTCTTCCATCGCGTTTATGGGCTCCGGACTTTTGCCGGCGATGCCGCCGAACCAGTACCAACCACTTCGGTTTTTATTGACGACCGGATTATCCGGATAATCCTCTTTTTCGTATATCACTTCCATTGGGCTTGGAGGATTGAACTGACCTGTTGAGAAAAAAAAGTCTGAACAAAGATAGCAAATGTAACATACAATACTGACGTTCCTACACAATTGTAAATGAAAATATGGACTGAGAAAAAATAAAAACAAAGCCTTCAATTTATGGTTGATTATTCGATTTATGTATTTAAAAAACTGTGGACACAATATCACAGTGATTTCCCATAGAATTTATATTGTACCACGTTGAATATTAGTATTTCTATAAAATTACAAAATTGTTCAATGATTACAATTCAAAAATGCTTACTTTAGCAACTAGATAATCAAACAGCTATTCAATAACTAAACTAATAATGAAAGTGTACACTCGCGGATTACCCGAGTCTGATGTTTTTAAACTTTTGGTGTCTTGGTCTTGATCCTCGACTTCGTCGTCTGATAAATTGCATCCGTCTTGTAATTCTGGTCCAACTATTTCGGAAATGTAGTCATACGGAGCTTTAACGCAAACGCTTTGCAATCTTTCTTGTAGAGTCAGCAATTCTGCGCCGTTCTGAGCAAAAAAATTCCTTCTTTTGATATTTGTGAAAAAAAAAAAAAATGAAAATCAATTTTTCAAACATTTACATACTTAAAAATTTTAAAAAATTTACAAAATTTTTATTCTACAAGTTTTACTATTGTCTATGTTACAACTGTTTTATTTGTCTTTTCTTGCCTTTGATATTTTGATTCAATTCGAAAAACTTGAAAAAATACAATTTATGAAATTCGATTTATAAAACAGACCAACAATGTCTAAAAAACCATTATATTTACATAAAATTTGATAATATTTATACAATACAACATTGCATGATATTTTAATGAAATATTTTTACATATTATATTTTCAACAAAATATTTGTATAAAACCAGAAACATGTAAAATGATCAAGTAGTAAAAACTTACGTTTTTTGGCTGTAGATGCATTTTCTTAAAATTTATGTAACCAACGGGTACGATGTTATCATTCGAAAGATCTATACTTTCATATTCGTCGCTGCAAATAAAAAAAAATAAAAAAAACGATTACGAATAATGATTATCAGTCAATCAAACCGCAATCTCCGACGTATAACGACTCACATTACAATACTCTTTATATACAATGGGCAGTCCAAGGTAAAAGTCTCATATTCCCCGCCTTCACCGCACACGTTCATTCCATATTTTTCTTTCTGAAATACAAAAATATTGATTTGAAAACGTTTATTTTCATCACTGGGTTGTTGATTCAAAAAAAAATCCATGTTTTTCGATGTTCCCAGTCAGGGTTTGTTTTAATTAGCAATTAAAATGTTTTTTGCGAGAAAAAAAATCCACCGAGCCGGGAATCGAACCCGGGACCTCCCAATTTCATGTCGGGCGCTCTGAAAAAAAAGGTTAAAAAAAGTCCTGTTTTTCATTCCTCATCTCAAATCGTCGGAAACACCAGTAAATTTCAATCAAAATAATGACAAAAAGTATTCAAATCCCTGTTTTTCCATTAAATTCCCATCAAAACGCTGTAGAAACCAAAACAATTATTTTTGATTCGTATTTGTAATTTCGTAAAAGCACAAATATTACGCAACGGGCCTTGCGCAACATATTTACATTTGACAATGTCTCTGAAAATAACGAGAAGTGTTGTTACAACCGTAAATATGCTATCGAAGCGCGAGTTGGCGAGCGTCCAAACGAAACGCGCGAACTTTCACATGCCAATTAATCAGACACGACGTTTACCTACCATTTTGGCTAGGTGCGACTGCATTTCGGTAATGGACTTGCCCAAATGACGTTTTTCCAATCCCAAAGCGGCGATTTTGATGATCACCGCGTTTATGGAACAATCGATCATTTCTTTCAGCAAATCTTCTTGATCGCGTCGCCACAAATAAGCCAACGAAACGAGGCCCAAACGATTGCAACTGCAATTGCGAAAAACATCGATGGCTTTTATCGAACATGCGAAATAACGAAAATGACGACGTGATAATTACACATTTTCTACTCGCAGCCGTTGGTAGTCGCTGTAAATCGCGCCGGACGAGACTGCTTCGATGTTTTCGCATTCCTGGAAAAATTAATTGATACAGTAATAAATATTTATACATTGGTATTAAAAATGAGGATTTGTTGACAGAAGAATGTATTTTGAGAGTCAGTTTTGTCGCGTCTTTTTTACGATCGACTTGCATTTTTCAAGAAAAATTTTCAAAGTTTACGAATTATAGAAAAACATTGGAAATGTTGACAATTTTGAAAATTTGAAGACTTCTTTTTATTTTCAAATCTCCTTTTTAATTTTTCGAAGAAATATTTCAATTTCTTGAATTTATATTGTTTCAAATTTTGGTAATTTTCGGTTCCGATTATTCCGAACTTTTTTTATTTTCAAATCTCCTTTTTAATTTTTCAACAAAATGTTCAAATGTCTTGAATTTATATTGTTTCAACTTTTGCACATTTTCAACGATTATTCGGAACTAAAAAGGAATGACGAAATAGAAATCCAAAAAATCATAATTCAGACAATTTTTTCAATTCATTTTTTTATTATATACAAAATTCAAATTTGAATTTAAATTCCAAATTTTAAATTTAAGAATGCTTTAGATATTCTTTAAGAAATGCGAAAAATTCCGTATGACACTTATTTTTACAATTTTCTATCATTTGGGTGCATTTTGAAAAAAATATTCAAAAAACACGATATACTTGCTTTTCTTAGAAATTAATAAAAATGTGTGCAGCATTTTCAGACTCCTGAATACAATTTTTTTAAATAATATAAATGATGGATACATTTTTTATACCTTTACTTTTTTTAACAATCTGTAAAGGTCCTCGACTTCGTCGTCTTCGGTGGGTAAGTAATATTTTTCCTGCATTTTGCATTTTCCGGAGGTGGGTTCTCGATACATTGGCAAACCCAGGGCTTCGCCGATGAATTCGACTCCCTGGTGGCCGACGGTTTGGAACATGAAAGAATCAAGCTCGTCTGAAATTTAAAAAAATTCGATCAAATTTATGTTTTTCAGCATTTACAGATACGTAATCAGAACTCGAAATACAAACGTTTGAAAATCCTACAAAATTTCTCGAAAATTTGTTTACTCTCGCGAGTTTCAACTATGCAATGAACTTGTAAATTTCATTATAAAATACATACTTGAATTTTTATTTTCAAAAAGTTTCAACTTTCATATTTTTTTGATTTTTTATGAAAAATGGATTTACATTCAGGACTTTTATTATAAAAAAACGCACTTCAGAAATTTTCAAGGTGGCCTGTTTTGAGTTCCAGCCCTTTTAACATGAATTATTTTTTTTTTCGACGCATATTTTTTATTTTTTCATTTGACAACAGTTTCAGTTTTATTATTATTATTTTTTGTATATTATTCCGTATATTACTTTTCATTTATATATTTTTTTAATTCGATTTTTTTTTCGATGCATACTTGTTTTTGATTGAAGCATAATTGATAAAACTCGGTGTTTAATTGGTTTTTGTACCTTTTTCGACGGGATACAAATTGGCTAAAGCGACGATTTCGTGACCGGCGGCTATACATTGCATCATGTTGAAAGAGGAATCTTTCCCGCCGCTGACTAGCGCGACGACCCTCATTTTTGGTCGCGGTTTCGGGCGTTTATTTGGGAATATGTGACGAGGCCTTGAAACAGGCTTATCGTTTTCACTTCATCATCTGTTCAAAAAACAACACACACATCGTCAATTACCAAAAATAATCAATTTTTTCACAACATCCATTTTACCAATTTTCCTAGCTATTTTTCTCGCGAAATTTGAAAATTGACTGGGAAAATCTATAAAATGAATTATCTAATTTCTTAATTACCAACTCAGAGACACGAAAACATAATTTTTCATTTATGCCAGTATTTGATTAATTTTAGAATATTTCGAGAAATTTCAACAATGTCCAAAAAATTGTCCATTATTTTATATTCATGTATCAGAAAGTTTTCAAAATTTCAAAAAACGACTAGAAAGATATATTTTTTCTGTATCAATTCAATTTTTTCCCTTATTCATCCATTCAGTCAATTTTATTCCTTTACAACATTTTTTCAATATTGTAAATAATACATATTTATATTTTTCATTACTTCAACCAATATGTAAGCCAGATGTAAACTTTACGTAAACTGTTTACATAATGTTTACATGAAGTTTATGTAAACATGTCTACCAGGGTGTACATTTCTCCCACAAAAACATCGAAATCCCAAAATACTCGCTCCACATATGGAAAAACTCGCCGAATTTCGATGACACTGAATAATTTTGCACCGATTACGTTGACAAGGTTACATAATGCATAATTCATCAATAAAACTTCATCTCCCATCCGCGAAATTGAAAAAATCCCGCGTAATCACCCCAACCCCGAAAAAAATCGAACACAACAAAATTACGTTTTTTTAAAAATCCCTGGCAAAAAAACCCCCAAAAGAAACATTCCAAACTTGCCCCAAACTCGAACGTGCAATTCGACGAGGCAAGTAAACAAACGAATTTACGAGTACATAATTTAAAATTAGATTGTCCCCTCTTTCGCAGAGATAAGCGCACCGAATTTCACCCGCTATCGGAAAAGTGCACGAAATCTTCCTGCAAGTTTTCACATTTTTGGGGGGATTGAAAGGGGAAAATTGCGGATTTTGATTAGGGCGAAATTATTCGTGACTTAACATCAATTACCGCGACCTTTGCGATTTTGCGAAAGAAGAGAAAAAGTCGATTCTGGGTGGTGCAAAAATTGGGGAATTTCGGGGTGATTGAGGGGGTGTTGAGAAATCGCGGGGAGTTAATTAGAGTTGATGAGGTTTTGTAATTAATTGAGTACTCACGGTTGAAGGTACGGCGAATTATTTCGGAAACCGCGGAACAATAACACTTCCATCAGGTTTTCTGATGGCGATGGCACAACAATCGAGAATTTGAGATTCTATCGATGTTCAGGTGTTTGATGTTTCCGATTTTTGATCGATATTGGGTATCGATAGATAGAGATGTTTGAAAAAAAATGTTCCTATTCGGCAATTCCAACATTTCGATGTAAAAAATAGTTAAATTCTTACAGTTACAAGACTTGAATACTTCAATGTTCGAAATTCAAAAGACTCTCAGAAGGAAATTATAAATTT
>JAPYZK010001504.1:0-18846 GCA_030522785.1 Platygaster equestris | reverse complement strand
CCCCCCCCCCCCCCTCCCTCCCCCGAATCATTTGAATTAGAATACGAAATTATTTGTTTTTTAGGTGCGATATTGCGCGTTCAACACTCATCGACTCCATTTTCAACAAATACAGAGCATCGATCGAAGAGTACAAAAATGTGATCGCACAAGGCGAGAAACCGGACGAAGACGACATGTTCAACGTTTTTCAATCTTTGCAAAAAGTCGCGATTTTTTATAGCTGCCACGACATGAATCGTTGGGAACTTTGGCAGTCCATGGTCGACGACATCCAGGATGCCGTGGATGATCCTTCGAAGTAAATTTCTAGTCACAACATTTATTTATTATTATTATTGATTATTAATAAATAATAATAATAATAATAACAATTTGTTGCAAAATCGAAGAAAAATTTTCGTTAATTGAACTTGACATCATATTTTGTTGAAAAAGTACTGTAATACTGACGAATTTCAAATGTACGTAAACTCGAAAACTCTTAAAATTTTTAAATTGTTATTTTCGAATGTAAACTTTGAGTTTAAATTGCAACTTGAGATTTTGGACATTCTTGTAAGAATTGAAATTTTTGAGACCTATAAATTTTTAATTCTCTTTTTTTATGAATTCATCTGGTCACTCTACAAAAATATGAATTATTGTGAAAAAATTGTTTATTGTACGAAACTGTACTCAATAATATTATTTTTGCTTCAGGTGTTTGCCAGAAAATGCGTTGAAATGCTGTATAAGTGCCTGTTATTTCTCGATTCTCTGGGGCCAAAATCATTTGATGGAAGCGACCGATGCCGGAGCTCGAGGCGAAGAAGAATGCAAAACTCTCCAAGAACATTTGCATTCTTTCATGAATTACATGCTGCTTTTTGTCAGCCCGGAAAATACAAAAATGGTGAAAATGAACGAATAGCAAAATATAATCAAAAAACGTCCTAAAATAAACCTTCGGCAATCATTAGAAATTTGGACAAATTTCAGAGTAGAGTTACCTAAAAATGTTTGAAAATCAAAGAGATGCAACAAAATTTTCTGATTGTTTGAAATATTTAGAGTAACAGTTAATTTTGTCACGTTTTATATGTTTTATTTTAAATGTTGTTAAAATTGTTGTTTTCTGTTTTTTTTATCAATTTTTGTTGTGAACAAATTTTGGAAATTTTGTATGTTGGTTCATTATTATGTAAATGATTGAACTTTATAATATTATTTATGTATTTGGAAATTTATTTATTTTTTATTTTAAAAATTTATTTTTTTTATTTTTTTTTTTTTTTTTTTGCAAATTTATCGAACTCGACAAAACTTGTCAAACTCGTCAAAATTTGTCAAACTCGTTTGAAGTATTAAAATTAACAGTTAATTTTATCATGTTTTATATGTTTCATTTTAAATGGTGTAAAAATTGTTGTTTTCTGTTTTTTACTTCAATTTTTGTTGTGAACAAAGTTTAGATATTTTATACGTTGGTTTATTAGGGAAGTAATTGATTTCGTAACATTATTTATGTATTTGATTTTTTTTTTTTTTTTTTTTTTTTTTTATTTTTTTTTTTTTTTTTTTTTTTTTTTTTTTTTTTTTTTTTTTTTGCAAATTTGTCAAATTCGTCAAAATTTGTCAAACTCGTTTGAAATATTTAGAATAACAGTAATTTTATCATGTTTTATATGTTTTATTTTAAATGGTGTAAAAATTGTTGTTTTCGGTTTTTTAGTTCAATTTTTGTTGCGAACGAATTTCGAAAATTTTGTATGTTGGTTTATTTTCTAAATAATTAAAGTTTATAATATTATTTATGTATTTGGGAATTTTATATTATTTTCTAGTATACAAAATCGAATCACAACGAATTTTCAATTCAAAAAGTTATTTTTTCGGTGTTTTTTTTGTTTTTGTTTTTTTGTTTACAAATTTGTCGAACTCGTGATAATTATTTTTATTTATTAGAACTCAGTTTGTGAAATTTTAATATATGAGTTTGATAATTGTCTTCTATAACGTATAAATTTGATGACTGAAAACTGATTTTTTATTATTTTACAGCAAGTTCTGCCACTCGGTTTGAAAGAAGAAGCATACAACACGATTTGCGATCTTTTGGTTGTTTTTTGCAATCAACTACTATCGCACACAAATCCGCTTTTGCATCAACTTGTTTACGAGCCTGATCAAACGATGCAGGGAAAGTTGAATCGTTTTATTCAGGATTACGTTTTCGTCCAAAGAGAAGATGGTAAGATTTTCTGAAGTTTTGCAATTTTTATCATTTCGGTAGGATTAAATTTTCTTAGCACACAAAAATGTATGTTGAATTTTATACTAAAGATGAGAAAAATTTGAAGTTGTCAAAATTAGATGAATGAAACGAATTTATGATTACTTTAAAGTTTGAAAATTCTTCAAAACTTTGAAACTTCGAATTTCTGAAACATTCAAGATTCTAAAACTTAATGTCTTCGAAATTCTTACACCTTGAATTTTTGTTGTGAATTCCCAAGATTTAAAAATTTTCAAACTTTTAAGACTAACGCAATTTTCAGAACATCAGGATTTTATAAATTCGAGTACCTCCAAAATATTTTTAATTAGAAATTATTCGAAACTAATTTTGTGAGTCCAATTTTTCAATCAAATTGGTTGGTTTTGAAAATCTAATCTGTTAATTTTTAATTTTCTGAAACAACTTTTTTATTGTTCAAAATGTTTTGCTTCGAACTCCTTTTTTTCTTTTTTTATAACTTTTTTTACTTTTAACAAACAACTTTGCTAAAAACGAAAATCAGAAGAATATTTTTGTGAATTCCCAAGATTTAAAAAATGTTCAAACTTTTAAGACTAACGCAATTTTCAAAACATCAGGATTTTATAAATTCGAGTATCCAAAATATTTTTAATTAGAAATTATTCGAAACTAATTTTTTGAGCAAAATTTTTAAATCCAATTTGTTGCTTTTTGAAATCTAATCTTTTAGTTTTTAATTTTTTGAAACAAATTTTTTATTGTTCAAAATTTTTTGCTTCGAACTCCTTTTTTCTTTTTTTATAACTTTTTTCACTTCAAACAAACGACTTTGTTAAGAATGAAAATCAGAAAAATTTTTTCTTCGAACAGAAACAAAAAAGCCGTGGCGAGAATTTACGTCAATTTTTATCAGTATAATGAATTATGAAAATTTTATTGTTTTTTCATTAAACTTGTCATATTTTTTCAGACGAACACGACGAGCATTCGAAAATCGAAGAACTCCACAAAAAACGCAACTTTTTGGCGAGTTACTGCAAACTCATAGTTTATAACATGATTCCGACGAAAGCCGCAGCCGACGTTTTCAAGCATTACGTCAAATATTACAACGATTACGGAGACATCATAAAAACGACCCTTGGAAAAGCTCGCGATATAAACAAAAAAAATTGCGCTTTGACCATGCAACAAAGTTTGAACACTTTGTACAACGAAATTGCCCAAGAATCCGGAAGAGTTAATAGAAACAGCGAAGAATTTGTTGCTATGAAGGTGAATTTTTACATTCGTTCGAAAAATGAATTCGAAATGATAGTTCAGTGAAAATAAGAATAAATAATTCAGTTATGGAATGAAATGAATAATTTAGTTGAAATAAGAATAAATAATGTAGGAACGAAAATGAAATGAATAATTTAGTTGCGAAAATAAAATGAGTAATTTAGTTGAAATAAGAATAAATAATTTAGTTATGAAAATGAAATGAATAATTCAGTTAAAATGAAGATAAATAATTTAGTTACGAAAATGAAATGAATAATTTAGTTAAAATAAGAATAAATAATTCAGTGACGAAAATGAAATGAATCATTTAGTTGAAATAAGAATAAATAATTTGGTTACGAACATGAAATGAGTAATTTAGTTAAAATGAGAATAAATAATTTAGTTACGAAAATGTATAAATATTGCACTGTATTTAAATGTAATTTTAAATGTGAATGTAAATTTTAAGGAAAACTAATTTATTTTTTCAAGAAATTCAAATTTTCATGTTTGAAAATTAAACTACGTTTTTTCTTCTTAATGAATGTTTTTCTTAGTAAATGGAAGAAATTTTTTTTTTTTTTTTTTTCTTTTCAAATTCTATTTTGGTTATTTTCTAGTTGTTGGATATTAAAACTTGGCTTTTTTTCTGGCTTCAAAAACTGAGATAATTAAGGAATTAAAAACAGAACTAATGTTTTTTTTTAGAAATTCAAATTTCGATGTTCGCAATTTTTGAGTTTTTTTTTTTTTTTTATTTCAATGTTTTTTTGTGTTTGGAAATTTGCAATGTTTTTTTTTTCTGGAAAAATAAAAATTTGTTTCAGTTTTTTAGTTTTATTTTGTTCGTCTGTTTTTCTACTTTGTTGGTATTCATAAACACTTTTTTAATGTTTTTGTATCCTAGAACAAATTTTATGTACATCTATGTGACTAAACATTTGGATTTCAGGAACTTGCAAAAAGATTCGCCTTGTCTTTCGGCCTCGACGCGGTGAAAAATCGAGAGGCTATCACGGCTTTGCATCGCGCGGGAATTTTGTTCGCGATCACGTCGTTCGATGGAGTCGAATTGGATCCAACGAGCCCGCCGCCGAATTTGTCGTACTTGGAAATTTTGTCCGAATTTACCAACAAGCTTTTGAAGCAAGACAAAAGAGTTGTGTGAGTGAAATTTTTGGATAACTCATCAAAGTAAAATATATTGTATGTAATGTATCAGGGTTATTGCGGCCCTGGGGAATCTGGATTTTTCAGGAAATTTCGTTATAAAACGAACATCACAACTTGAATTTTTTCAAACTCAAATGAATAATTTATCTAATTGGAAAATTTGAAAATTTAGATTATCAAAATTTATCGTTTTTTAATTGTTGAATTTTCGAATTTCGAATTCTTTAATTCGATTTGGAAAAACTTTGTCGAATTTTGAAATTGTTTAGGTTTTGGAATTTTTGTTCTTTTTTAATTAGTATTTACAACATGAATTTTTTTAAATTCAAATGGTTAATTTGTCCAGTTTGAAAATTTGAAAATTGAGAATATCAAAATTTTATCATTTTTTATATGTTGAATTTTCGTATTTCGAATTCTTCTGTTCGATTTGGAAAAACTTCGTTGAATTTTGAAATCGTTCAAGTTTTTAAATTGTTTATTTTTGTTCTTATTCAATCAATATTTAGTTATTCAGATATGTACTCGTATTTAATGTACTGATTTCTGAAGTCTAGTTTTCTTTTGTTATATTTTTCAAATGTAAATATTTTCGTATATTTTGTATGATTTTATATATTATATAATTATTGTTATCATTATATATGTGTATCGTTAATTGTTTATATTTTTTATATATTTTATTAATATTTTTAACAATAAAAATTTTAATACGTATAAATGTCAAATTTGAATTATTTGATTTTGTTCGCGATGGCTGAAATTGACAGTTGAAGATTTTATGGAAATATTTCATTCGATTTTCTTAAAATTCTCAAAATGTTATTTCTTAAGTTATCGAACTTTGATACCATGTCAAAATTAAGCTCAATTTGTCTATTTTTCGTATAGTCTCGAGTACCTTGACAAACATTTGCAAGCTGGAATGCCATCGTCCAGAGGAGAGGATTGGCAGCCATTGCTTTTGTACAGAAACAGCTTGCTCCACGGCGAAACGGACCAGGTTCCCGTTACCAGCAAACGGGCCTACACAAGACGCAAAAAAGACCATTTTGCTGGTGAATAAACTTCACAGTTTTTAACGTATTATGCCATAAACACGATTTTCCCTGTCAAATAATTCGTAATATCGGTTTTCACACCCTAGGCAGTAAAATGACTGTTTTCTACACTAGGGAGAAAAATAGTATATTATGCTATTAAGTGAAAAAGCGAGCGTTTTGTAATTGGTGTGAAGTTATCCCGCGAATTCAAAATCGCGTTTTTTCATCATGTGGCATATTTTTATATAATCAATTTGATGATAATAATTATTATTTTATGATAATTAAGAAATTTCAAATTAATATTTAATAATGTAATTATTATTATTTTTAAATCATTATAATAATGTAATTATAATAATTAATCAATAATTCATAATAATGATAATTAATATATTATTATATTAATTATTATAATTATTATTATTAAATTATCATTATTATAATGTAATTATAATAATTTAAAATGAAAATAAAAAAATGCCAGTTTTTTTTGTTACTTCGAGCGCAAAAAAATTATCTTTTTTTTCAAGAGTGAAAAAAGTACTTTTTCACAAGGAAACGTTTTTTTTCCACGAATGAAAAAAATTACTTTTTACGCAAGTTAAAAAATGGGTCACTTTTCATATGAAAAACAGTGGAGTTTTTCCTCTCACAAGGGAATAAAATAAATTTTCTACACTAGAGTTACAAAAATGTTTTTTCTCGCATAAGCGTATGAAATGAATACTTTGCACACTAGGGACAAAAAATGGTGTTTCATTTCATATACTTAGATTCGAATTTAATTTCCTAATCGATAATTAATTTTTTTTTTTTTTTCATTGAATAGTTATAAGTTGACGACGGAAACTATTGTTCAGACCAAGATTTCATGAGGTGAGTTTTCTGTGACCTAAAAAATAACTTTGCTTCGTTCGTTAAACTTTATTCATTTACTTTTTTTCCCCTATATATTTTCTTTTCATACTTTGAAAACTGGGTAAAATCGATGTATTAAGGTTTTTAAGGTTCATATTTGCATGTTTTCTCCAAATCCTTCGATTTTGTGACACTTGTAATTGCACTTGCATTTTGTGACACTTGCATGCAAAAAAAGAATGATGTAGATGTAGATTTTGATTATTAATAATGTTTGTCCAACGCCTGGAAAAAATGCGTTTTTTTGCACTGATGTTGCACTTTTTCTACGTTGTAGGATAAAATAAAGCTCGCAACCAGCGTATTTTAGTGTAATCATGGTGTCGATCGAATCGGAAAGATGGAAAAAGACTAGGAATTTTATTTATAAATTTTTATAAAATTGTCTAAAATAAGGAACAAATTTTTTAAATTTGGGCAACTACAAAACTTTAAGGGTTTTTCAATAAATTTCGTAATTTCAACAATTTTCTGTGCAAATTTCGTTGCGCTCTGAAAGTTTTGGAAAAATAAGAAAATTGAATCTTGGGAAAAGTTTTGAAAATTTCTCAAATCATAATGAATTTTTCTCGAAATCGAAAACGTAAAAAAATTAATTGGAAATCTCTTGAGTTTTGGTAATTTCGGGTGTTTTTGAGACTATCGAAAATTTACAAATTTTTCAAATTAATGCAAAATGACCGGGAATTTGAAAATACGCGATCGATCGCCACTCTGGTGATAATAATTTCGTAACTCGTGTGATTCACACGTGAGTTCGAAAATTATTGTTACACTAGGCACGAAATGAAGTATTAATCCATGTGCTTGGCGATTTTTTGCGATTGGGCGATTTTGGGAGAATTTTCGTAGCCCTGCTTTTTGGAGTCTCTGCAGTTCGAAATGTTGGAGCTTTTTTATTTCAGTTGTAAATCGGGGTGTCTGATGAATTTTTAGAATGAACGATTTTTTTGGGGTAAAAATGAGTTTCCACATGGGAAAAATTGCATGAGTAGTAACAATTTTGACGACCGCTGTTGCAGGCCAGAACATTATGCCAGATATAAGAGTAGAGCGGCGTTTCTGTAACTCACAGACTCAAATAATTGGCCGATTTGGCAACTCAAAATATAATAACAGAAATATGTATTTTTTTAGAATTAAGCACTTTATACAGCCTCTTACGGAATCTTTACTATTTTTCAACTCTCGCATTTTCTTCCCTTCGAAATGTAATTCCGATAATAAACATTTCTCACAGTACTTTTTGTGTTATGTTTCGTCGATTTTTTTTTTCGTCAGGACCTTTTTCATCCTTTCCGAAATCCTGAATCTGACATAGAAAAAAAAAACTGCTCTTCTTTCGTAATTGCAAACTTCTACTTTTGCATGTTGTTTCTTACCGTAGTATTTTTTATATTTATTATTTGCGACAGTTGACGATTTTATAAACACATTTGTTACGTTTTCGTTTCAGCAAACACAAGAAAAAGCGAGGACTCAAGAAACATTCGTGAGTGATTTTGTTTTTTTCGTGTTTTGATGTACACACACGAAAAGCTCGAAAATTGGCGTCAGTTTTCGAACTTTTACTGTATTGCGGATTTTGCATGTTTTTTCGTCGTCTTTTTTAGTAAAGTGCTTGTTTTTTGGGTTTTTTTTTTTTTTATTTTTTTTATTTTTGTTGATGTTTTTGCAGATTGCCGGTTAATAAGTTATCTGTACAGCGAAGTCTTAAGACTGCGAATTTTTACGAGAGCAATGACATGCCGGAGGGCGACGTTTTAGATGAGAGATCGACGAGCCCGGGGCAGGACATTGATAGCAGGCTTAAAACTTTGCACATACAAAATCCGTGAGTTCGGTCGTTTTTGCGAGACATTTTTGTGGAAGTTGAAAAATGTTGGAGAATCGTGAGCATTTTCAGTAGTTTCTGTAATTTTTAATTCCATAAATTTGAAACATGCATTTGGTAGTATTTAATCTTTGAATTTTCGTAATTTTGGTTTTATTTCGAAGTTTCCAAAGTTTGAAAATGTAGGATATTGAAATATTTAGTACACTTGTTCGAAGTTTAAAAATGTTCGAATTTGAAATTCAACATTTTTCGAATTCTAATTTATTTATATTTTTCTAAATTTCTTTTTATTATTTTTATGTACATTTTATTGAAATTTTATACACTTTTTTTCTTTTTGAATTATTGTTTATAACGAATTTTTAAAAAACTGATATTTTTACCAGAAGAAGAAACCAAGAAAGCGCCAGAAGCCGAGAACTCCGAAGAACATCCAGAAATTCGGGTCGTTACGTTCAGGGCCAATACATGGTATAATTCGCCTTATCATTATTATCATCGTAAGGTGACCAGATGAACTCGTCTAAAAAATAGGACAGTTCGATCCAAAAGTGTATAAAATAAAAAAGGAGAAAAAATGCAGGGCAATCAGAAAGCTTTTTAGAAAAACCCCTTCGAAAATTTGAAATTTTTTAAATCCGAAAATATTAATTTCGCTAATATAAATTCCAAGATTAAAAAACTGAAGTTTGAAAACAAGTTTTGAAAAAATACTGGTCACTCCATATTACCATTGCTTCATTGACTCGTCATTAATTGAAACTAATCAAACTTTTTTTCTCTTTGATTTCCAGGAATCTGACTCCGAATAAATCGCAGCGTCCCGAATTCCATATTTTTTTATTTAGGCGGCTAGTTCTATTCTAAGCACGTTACATGCCGATAATTATCATCATTTGCATGCAATAGCATTCGCCGAGTAAAAAACGGTATATTTGAATATGATGCTGATTTTTACGTGTGCGATTCCAGTTCTCGGCTGCAAACTTTGCACTCTCAAAGTAAAAAATTCAACTTTGATTTACTGTATAAGCATATCCTTTATAATTTCATATTATGTAAGTTTATATTGTATCCCCCGCAATACATATAATTGAGCAAAAACTGGAGACTGCATTTTATAAAAAATCTCTGTATTATTATAATACTCGGTTTGTTCGTGCATATTTTTACATTTAGATTGGTATAATCGAAATCTCGCGATATAAAATATCGCGAGATTTCAAATTCATCGTTTCTTATATTAAAGTTACATTAAGATTACTCATATAAAGATTACATTAAGATCTGTCGGAAGGTCCGCGCTGTTTTCTTTGAAAAATGCTCAGCTTTCGACTTCTGGGTGTTCCATTCTGAAATACAAATTCGAAAATATTAAATATAAATTATTTATCTAATCTATGGTAAATTAAAAAAAAAAAAAGATGAATTAAATGTATAGTAATTGTAAAAGCATTATGAAGTTTGATGTAACTTGTATGCTATGGTGGAAAATGATTAAACAAAGTCAAATATATAGAAATATTTTACGAGTGTTTTATTTTGGAAATTTACCTCGTCTGTTTTTTTGAGATTCGAACTGAAAAAATCCTTTATTCTTTTCGGGGTGATCGTAGTTCGTCTTTCGCCATTTCTCTCTTTGAGGACTTTCAGACTCGGCGATTTTGTGAGTTCGTTCTGAAAAACACAAAGTTTTGCGTGTTTTAGAAAAAATGGTGTATGATTGGGTGGAAAATGCAATGTTTGAAATGTCAATATCTTTCAAAACTGAAGGAAATTTACAGTATTTCAACAATTTCGATAATCTTATAAGGATTTTTAGAACGTTTGAAAGATGACCACGATCGTCCTAGAAACTTGAATTTTCATTTTCGAAGAATTAAAAGTTGCCAACATTGCTGAAATTTTCCCACTCTACCAATTTTTACAACTTCAATAGTGATTCTATTACTAATTTTTCGAAATGTTTCAATTTCTATAATTTTTAAAACGCTTTTATTTTTCGAAATTCCAGGAAATTACCAGGATTTCATAAATCTAAAAAATCCTTTGAATTTGATATTTTTCAGCAAATGCAATGTCTTCAAATTATCAATTGATATTTTGAAAAAATATTTTCATTTCATGAAAGCGGTTGCGACATTTGCAATGCGAGGTAGAAATTGGTATTTCACCTGCAGCGACAATCTTCGTCCATTTTTACTAGGAGTCGGAGGTCCCGGTTTTTTATAGGACGGCTACAAGTACAATTTTTTCGGACATAAAGACGAGGACAAAACAAATTCAGAGTGTCTAAAATCCTCCAGAATGAAAAAATAAAATGAGAGAAATTGTTGAAAAATCATTGAATATAATATAAATATCATAAATAATAAATTACACAAAATCGTAGTATTAAATTACCATAAAATAGAACTCAATTGTAAAAAACAGAATGTCAAAACTGTAAAAGAATAAATTTAACAAAACAGTGAATGATCAATTAAATTATTCCATAATGTAGATGAATTTGAGAAAAAACATAAAATTGTATAAATTTTATTTTATACATTCTTTTTAGAACAAATAAAAAGAAGAAACTCCAAGTTTTTAAAAACCGAAATATCTTTCATTTCCCAAAAATGGAAAAAATTCGATTTTTAGACACTCTAAATAAACAATTATTAAGTAACATTCAAGTAGATTTAATTTTTCACCTGAGTTCTGTCTTTCCTGATTCTTGGTCTTTGTCCCGGAAGCAAACTTTGACTTAAACTGTCGTTAAAAACGTCTTCAGATCCGCCACTCTGAAAAAAGAAAAATAGAAAAAATTTCATTATTTAATAATTCATTTCATTATTATAGAAATTATATTATAATAATTTATTTATATTATATAATTATATATTTATATTATAATAATTTATTATATTAATTTATTTTTGATAACAATTTCACCTTAATCTCTTCTTCATTAAAATCTATGGGGTGGGACTGCATTTCAACGGCGTACGAAGATTTGAGGTGCGGTTTGCAGAGAGAATTCCTCATTTGCAAAACAGAAAGTCGGTCGTAATCTGTCACAGGAAAACGTTGTTGTCGGCCTTCTTTCAAGTCAGCTGCAACGAAAAAATTAATTTTGTAATTAGCATATAAATTTAGGATAATAAATCATAATTTATATAATTATAAATTATATTATATAAATTGTTTATAATTATTATAATTATATACATGATTCATTATTGATTATATTATAATTTATGTAATTATAAATTATTTATAATTATAACAATTAATATGTATTATAATATTAGTCTAATATTATATATAATATATTATTATTGTAATATTAATTATAATATTATAATTATATAAATTATTTATTATTAATTATATCATCATAATTTATAGAATTATAATTATATAATTGTTTAATAAACATTCAATTGATACTAATCAGCTGATAATTATTTTTCAATATAAACACGCCACATTTGACTTTTTTTGTTTTTAACTTTAAATTTCGGAGTTATTTTCTTGACATTTTGAGTTTTTCAAGACGTTTTTTACATTAGATTCTTCTCGAAATGTTGATAATTCTAATTTTCAAAAGATTAGGCGAATCGTAGAAAATTTCGTTAAATCTCTAAAAAATTTTGAGCGATATTCAGAAACTTTTTGAAAAATTTCTACATGTTAGATATTACAGATCCCACATAATTTGAGATACTTGTTAAAGTTTCCAAGAAACGTAAATATTTTCGAATGTTCTACAAAATTTTGGAAATTTTCAGGAATTCCAAAAAATTCATATCATCTTCAAAAATTTTTGTAGTTCATCTGAAAATATAAAATATAATTACACAGTCTTTTATATTTGCAACTTTCGACGTTAACGTTTCATGAAAAACTTTTTTACTCAAATAAACATTATCGAAAATTTCCCCTTCTTCGTCTTCGGCGCCAAAGGCATTTCCCATGGCCTGGATGCTGCGAACGCTGTGTCTTCTCGTGAACGTTTCTTCCATAATTGTGTCTTGTTGCGTCATCGACATTCCTCTTCGGGCAAAAGAATCGCGATCGCCGTGGAATTCGCGTCTGTCCAAACTAAAAAATTACGATTTTCAACATTAAAATCATGCAATTATAAATAATATCACATTTACGTGACTTGAAATAAAAATTAAATCATCTTCTTGTATCGAAAAAAAGTTTGTATCCAATTTTGTCAAATTTATAAATGTTGAGTTCTTTCTCCAATTTTGGAAAACGAATACAATTTTTGTAAAAATTAAATAATTTTCTTGAATGGAAAAAAAATTTGTATCCAATTTTGTCAAATTTATAAATGTTTTCTTACTTCTCCAATTTTGGAAAATGAATAAAATTTTTGTGAAAATTAAATTACTTCCTTGAATCGAAAAAAAGTTTGTATCCAATTTTGTAAAATTTATAAATGTTTTGTTCTTTTTCAAATTTCGGAAAAAGAATAAAATTTTTCATTCATTTTATTTCACTTCCGAGATTCAAATTTTTTACCTCAACGTTTTCTGCGCCATCAAAGCAACTTGCGTACTATCGCTTTTCTTGCTGCTCAACTTGGATTTCAAGCCTTCCAATTGATGCAAAGCATTTTCCTTTTTTTCCCTTTCGCTTATCAAATTTTCTCCGACGTCCCAAAACCTCGAGCTCAATTCGCTGACGTGAATTTTGTACTGGTTTATCTCCTCCGTGTGCTTGCGACATTGCTGCTCCATTTTCGCGTTCATCGACTGGATTTTTTCCTGGATCGCGATTTCTTGTTGCTCTTTCATTTTTGACATCTGCTCATTAAACGCAGTTTTCTGAAAAAAAAAAAAAAAATGTTTTCAATAATTTTGAGGTTTCCTCAATTTTCGGAGACTTTTTTACGACATAAAATTTATTTGAGTCTTGATAAAGTTTAAGTTGATCATTTAAGGTTTTTAAATACAGTAAATTTCCTATTCAAGTCCATTTTATGCGGTATACTCTCGAAAATACAGTAAACTTTCGATTTCTGTCTTCTAAAACAGTAAACTCTCGATTGAACGGATTTATACAATAACCGGTTGCGCGGTATGGAATTTCTCGAGCGCGCAACCGGTTATTGCATATATGCGTATAATTCAGTGAAATCTCGATTTAAGTTCTTTCAATGATATATTGATTTAATTCAATGTTGTTTTGATTCATGATTTTTCCAGTAAATTCTTTTTCCCCCCAAAAATCACAAGTTTTCCAGGGCGGTAATAATCTCGAAAATAATTTCGAATTCTGTAAAAAAAATGGCTCTGCGCGATAACCGTTAAATTCAGTAAAATCTCGATTAAACTCCTTTCAAGACGTTTTATCATTTAACTTTGAAATTTTGATTGTAAAGTTTGACAATCTAGAAATTAAAATTTGTGGTTAAGAAAAGGTCAGACAGGAAAAATACACTTCCAAAATTTCGAAGTTCCAACATTAAAAATTATGAGAAATTTGAAAATTTCACAAGTTGAACCTGAATTTTGTTTCAATCTATAACTTTTACGTAAAATTTTGTTTTCCTTCAAAAATCTCAACTTTTCCATAACGGCAAAAATTCTGAAAAAAGTCAAAATATTCTAAAATAAATCACAAACTCGCAATAATCTCGAAAATGATTTCGAATTCCGTAAAAAAAAAAAAAAACGGTTGTTGGCAATTAACGTTAAATTCAGTAAAAACTCGATGAAACTCCTTTCAATACAACGTTTTTTCATTTAACTTTGAAATTTTTATTGTAAAATTTTACAATCAAGAAATTAAAATTTGTGTTGAAGAAAAGTGTCATACAGGAAAAATATGCTTCCAAAAATTCGAAATTCCAACATTAAGAATTACGGAAAATTTAAAAATTCAAAAAGTTTAAACTGAATTTTGTTTCGATCTATAATTTTTACATAAAATTCTGTTTTCCCCCAAAAATTTCAACTTTTTCATAACCGCAAAAATCCTGAAAAAAATTCCAAATACCCTTAAATAAGTCGCGAACTTGCAATAATCTCGAAAATGATTTCGAGTTCCGCAAAAAAAATGGCTCTCTGCAATTAACATTAAATATAGTAAAATATCGATTAAACTTCTTTCAAATACATTTTTTCATTCAACTTTGAAACTTTGATTGTAAAATTTGATATCTAGGAATTAAAATTTGTGGTTAAGAAAAGGGTCAGACAGGAAAAATATACTTCCAAAATCTCGAGGTTCCAACATTAAAAATTATACATAAAATTCTGTTTTCCCCAAAAAAATCTCAACTTCTCCATAACCGTAAAAATCCTGAAAAAAATTCTAAATTCCCTAAAATAAATCGCGAACTCACCATTTTCTGCTTCAAATCCTCCAATTTCTTCTTGTACTCGTCATGGACATCCTTCATTTTCACATCCACGTCCGCCGATTTTTTCTTCGACTCCTCAATTTCCTTCTTCAATTTTTCCACCTCCGAAACATCGATTTTCTCCCCCTCCCCTTCCTTCAATTTCTTTATTTCCATTCTCAATCCCTCGATGTTTTTCTCCAGTTTCGTATTCCTCTCTCGAACATAATCCGATTTTTCTTTCAACTCTTTTCGCTCTTTACTCAGCGCCAAAACTTCGTTTCTCAGTTTTTCTTCGCTGCTCAATTCGACCTCAATTTTTCCTTTCTTCAGAGCTTCACTGAAGCAAATCGCGAGTTTTTCCAAACTTTGGATATTTTCCCGAATCGAAGTCATTTTTTCCAAAACTTCCTTGTTTTTCTCAACTTCCGCGTTTATTTTCGACTCTTCTTCCGACAGATCTTCGATTACTTCTTCTTTTACGTTTGGATCGTTTAAAGTTTTCATGAGTTTTTTCTCCGTCCACAAAATCGTTCTTGAAATCGCTTCAATTAATGGATGTGCATTTTTTTCATAAGTTACTTGAACCTCCGAGATTGTTTTTTCGATCTGAGTTTTGATGTTCACCAAATTTTGGAGGTCTTTGTTTTTCGTGTTTGTTTCGAACTCTTTTTTGAAATTTTCGGATATTTTTTGGAGGGTTTGTTTTTGGGTTTTGAGTTCTTCTTCGATGTCTTTTCGAACTTTCATCGCGAGGTCTAATAACATGTAGAATAATTGTTTCTTTTTTATCGTTTCTTTTACGAGTTCTTCGCTCGTTTTGAGCTCTTGGATTCGGTTCTCCAAATTCGAAATTTGTTTGCTTGAGTCTTCGCATTTTGTTTGGAGCTCGACTTTCTGGGATTTGAGGGATTTCAGGGATGACAGAATTTGTTCGATTTCGACTTCGTTTTGTTCCTCCAAAATGTCCTTGAGATGACCTTGGATGGATGAGATTTCTTCTTCCAGTTTGGATTTGGACGATTCAAGTTGGGAAATTTTCTCTTGGAGGACAGTTTTTTCTTCGGCGATTTTCTCGGAATCGTTTTGGAGGTTTGATTTTTCTTCCACTAAATCCTCCAAATCTCTGGATAACTTTTGGATATTGTTCTGGAAAACAGAATTTTCCTCTTTGAAGTTTTCGCATTTTTTTTGGAGCTCGAATTTGATGGATTTCACAGAAGACAACATTTCTTCAATTTCGACTTCTTTTTCTACCTCCAAAATGTCCTTAAGATGACCTTGGATGGACGAAATGTCTTCTTCCAGTTTGGATTTGGATGATTCAAGTTGAGAAATTTTCTCTTGGAGGAAAGTTTTTTCTTCGGCGATTTTCTGGTAATCGTTTTGGAGGTTCGATTCTTTTTCCTCTTGATTCTCTAAATCTTTGGATAAATTTTGGATATCATTCTTCAAACCAACATTTTCCTCTTGGAAATTTTCGCATTTCGTTTGGAGCTCAATCTTGATGGATTTCACAGATGACAACAATTCTTCGATTTCCAATTCATTTTCTTCCTTCAAAATGTTCTTGAGATGACCTTGGATGGATAATATTTCTTCCTCCAGTTTGGATTTAGATACTTCAACTTGAGAAATTTTCTCCTCAAGTAAAGTTTTTTCCTCGGCAATTTTTTGGAACTCGTTTTGAATGCTCGAGTTTTCTTCCACCAGATCCTCCAAATCTTTGGATAATTTTTGGATGTCGTCCTTCAAACCAACATTTTCTTTTTCGAAGTTTCCGCATTTAGTCTGGAGCTCAAACTTTATGGCTTTCACAGATGATAACATTCCTTCGATTTCCAATTCATTTTTTTCCTCCAAAATGTCCTTCAGATGACCTTGGATGGATGACATTTCTTCTTCCAGTTCGGATTTGGAAGATTCAAGTTCGGAAATTTTCTCTTGGAGGATAGTTTTTTCTTCGGCGATTTTCTGGTAATCGTTCTCAAGGTTTGATTCTTTTTCCTCTAGATTGTCCAAATCTTTGGATAATTTTTGGATATTGTTCTTCAAACCAACGTTTTCCTCTTCGAAGTTTCTACATTTCGTTTGGAGCTCAATCTTTCTGTATTTCACAGATAACAACATTTCTTCAATTTCAAATTCCTTCTCTCCCTCCAAAATGTCCTTGAGATGACCTTGAATTGATGATATCTCTTTCTGCAGTTCAGATTTGAATGATTCCAGTTCTGCGATTTTCTCTTCAAGAATAGTTTTTTCCTCGGTGATTTTCTGGTAATCGTTTCGAAGTTTCGATTTTTCTTCCTCCAAATCCTCCAAATCTTTGGACAATTTCTGGATGGTCGCTTCATTTTCTTCTTCCGTGTTCTTCAGATCTTCAATCGTCAAGTTTTTGGATTCCAACAAAGATTTCAACGATGTCATCGAACTCTGCAAATGTTTGGATACCTCGGAAATATCGCATGTTTCGACATCCCAACTTTCCTCTCCGAGTAATTCACATCTTTCAACAAGTGATTTTTTCAGAATGTTTGAACAATTCGATATCAAAGACTGTCGATTTTCGGATTCTTTGATGACTTTCAACATTTCTCTGTGTGAAAATTGGACGTTGGATACCAGATCTTCGCATTTTTTGGATAATTCTTGAATTTTGTTCTTTAAACCAGAAATTTCCGCTTCAAAGTTTCCACATTTTGATTCGAGCTCGACTTTTTCCGATTTAAGTGATTCCACAGATGACACAATTCCTTCAATTTTCAGTTCGTCTTGTTCCTCCAGAATGAACTTGAGTTGACCTTGAACAGATGTGATTTTTTCTTCTAATTCACATTTAGATGATTCAACTTGAGAAATTTTCTCTTCCAGGGAAGCTTCTTCTTCGGCCATTTTCTCGTAATCGTTTCGGAGGTTTGATTCTTTTTCTACCAAATTCTCCAAATCTGTGGATAACTTTTGGATAGTCGCTGTATTATCTTCTTCTGCGTTTTTCAGCTCGTCAATTGCCAAGTTTTTGGATTCTAACAAAGATTTCAAAGATGTCATTGTATTTTGCAACTGCTTGGTTATCTTAGAAATGTCTTCTACATTGACATCCGAAACGTCTTCACCAAGTGATTCAGATCCTTCCATTAGCGATTTTTTCAGCATTTTTGCACACTCGGATATCAAGTATTTTGCGCCTTCGTGTTGTTCGGTAAGATCATCCAAACTCTCATTTTTTAATTTCAAATTCTCCTTCAAATTTGTGAGATCTTCCACCATTTCCTTGCCTTCTTGAATTTCTGTCTTCAATTTTCCTTCTAATTCCGAAATTTGTACATTCAAGACTTCAATTTTGGATTCGAGATCTTCACAATTTTTGAATAATTGTTGGATGTGGTTTTTCAAACCAGAATTCTCTTCTTCCACATTTTCATATTTCGTTTGGAGCTCGACTTTCTCGAATTTGAGAGATTTTAGGGATGACAGGATTTGTTCGATTTCGACTTCGTTTTGTTCCTCTAAAATATCCTTGAGATGACCTTGGATGGATGTAATTTCTTCTTTCAGTTTGGATTTAGATGATTCAAGTTCGGGAATTTTCTCTTGGAGGAAAGCTTTTTCTTCGGCGATTTTCTGGTAATCGTTTTGGAGGTTTGATTTTTCTTCCATCAAATCTTCCAAATCTTTGGATAACTTTTGGATATTGTTATGGAAATCAGAATTTTCTTCTTGGAAGTTTTCGCATTTTGTTTGGAGCTCGAATTTGATGGATTTCACAGATGACAACATTTCTTCAATTTCGACTTCGTTTTCTTCCTCCAAAATATCCTTGAGATAAATTTGGATGGATGATATTTCTTCTTCCAGTTTGGATTTTGATAATTCAACAAGTGCAATTTTCTCTTCAACGAAAGTTTTTTCTTCGGCGATTTTCTGGAACTCACTTTGAAGGTTCGATTTTTCTACCACCAGATCCTCCAAATCTTTGGATAATTTTTGGATGTCCTCCTTCAAACCAACATTTTCT
>JAPYZK010001501.1:0-17337 GCA_030522785.1 Platygaster equestris | reverse complement strand
GGTTCAACCTTCACTTGAAGGTCAGTTATCAACTTGTTGAGGATTTCATTTTTAAATTGGGGGTTAGTTATAAATTTTTAAAGTTTCACTGGTTTCACCTCCAAGTTTAAGGTTCACCTTTCGCATATTCAAAGTTTTATCCCAAAAATAAGGGTTGAATCCCAATTTTCAGAGTCTTACTCTCAAGTTGGAGGGGATATGACCTCTATTTCATGGTTTTACCGCAAGTTGAGGTTCAACACCCATTTTTCATCGTTCTACTCTTAAGTTGACGCGCAATACCCGATTTCAAGAATTTTTTACATAGGTTAAAGATCTATCATTGGCCTGTTTTCATCCTAAAAATGGAATGGACCTGTCAATTTTCAAGGAGAGTATACCTCCAATTTTTCATGGTCTTATTCCAGTTTAGCAATAAAATTCAAGTTTCCATAGTTTAACCGTTAAATTAGGAGGAAACCTTCGACCTTTTTAGTGTTTCACTCTGAAATTAAGGGTGGCGCTCATACTTCTCATGGTTTTGCCTTTACTTTGAGGGTCAACCTTTGACTTGGTCAGGATTTTATCTTCAAATTGGGGGTCGATTCTCAATTTTCAAAGTTTCGCTGGTTTCATTGCTAACAAGTCAAAGGTTGACCTTTCATGTATTCAATTTTTCATTTCAAAAATAATATTCGAATCTCAATTTTCAGGGTTTGAATCTGAAGTTGAAGGGGTTATAATCTCTTTTTTATGGTTTTTTCCGCAAGTTAAGGTTATGGTCGCATATTACATTATTTCGGTGACAAGTTAAGGTTCGACTATCCTCAAGTTGACGTTGAGTACCCAGTTTTCAGAGTTTTATTCACAGTTTGGAGGTCTGTGATCGACCTGTTCAGGGTTCATCCTAAAAATGAAAGGCACTTTTTAGTTTTCAAGGTTTCACTCTTGAGTTCAGAATGTATCTTCAATTCTACATGGTTCCCCCCACCATGGTTACGCCCGTGATTTTCATTTACCTTCACTTCGAGGATCAATCCTCTACCTGTTCAGAATGTTGTCCTCAAGTTAGAGGTTGATTCTAAATTTTCAAGGTTCCACTGGTTTCATTGCTGAGTTGAAAGTCGACCTTTGGCATATTCAAGGTTTTATCCTAAAAATAAGGGTTGAATCTAACTTTGAAGGGTTCGACTTTTTAGTTGGAGGGATTATAACCTGTATTTCATAGCTTTTCCGCAAGTTGAGGTTGAGGTCTCAAGTTGCATTACTTTGGTGTCAAGTTAAGGTTCAACACCTACTTCTCAGCATTTCACCTTCAGGTTGACGTCGAGTACACAGTTTTCAGGATTTTATTCACAGGGTAAAGGTATGTCATTGACCTCTTAAAGGTTCATCCTAAAAATAAAAGGCAACTTCCAGTTTTCAGGGTTTCACTCTCAAGATGAGAGTGTACCTTTAGTTTTTTATGATTTCAGCCCGAATTTGATTGTAAACTTCGAATTTCCGTAGTGGTATCCTTAAGTTTGGGAGGAAACCCTAGACTCGGTCAGTGTTTTACCCTCAAATTGAAATTAATTTTCATGGTTTCACCTCCACTTTGAGAGATGATCCTCGACCTGTATAGGATTTTATCCTCATGTTAGAGGTTGATTCTCAGTTTTCAAGGGTTTACTGCTTTCATTCTCAATTCAAACGTCAACCTGTCGCATATTCAAGGTCTTATCCCAAGAATAAAGGTCTGCTCGCAATTTTCAGCATTTCACTCTCAAGTGAAGGGCGTATTCTCAGTTTTTCTTACTTTACCTTCGATTTGGAAAATACAACCTTTCCACTTTATACAAAGTTGGTTTCTACTGGAAAAATAGTCTGAAATTTCATTGACTTCATTTAAAATCCTGAATGGTTCAGGAAATCAATCAACTTCGTAGACATGCTCAAAAAATGAAGAAGAATTCTTTTGGTATCACAGTCTCTATGATAAAAATCCCAAAATCAGCATATCATCAGAAAATAGTCTAATTCCCATAAGTTCGAAAATCCCAGAATTCTACATCCACGTCTACTCTCAAAATCGAAAAATGTTGATTCAGAAATATTTCCCAACGATTATGGAAAAATACCTGTATTCATCTAGTGCCAAAATCTCCATTCCCACTTTCGAAATTCCATTAAGTGTAGAATGTGCTCTAAAAAAAAAATGCCCGCGGAACAAAAAAAAGCTCAAAATTTCTTCACTCGAGCCTGAATGAAATACAATTAAGAAAAGCCTCTTGAGTAAGTTCCGCGAGCGTTTTAATGAAGCACCCTCGAAGTCTTATTCGCGGTCGCGTTGTCCCACTTTCTTATCTGCTAAACCTTTGGCGGGGTTATCATATTAACAGGACCGGGATTCTCGTTTCCGAATCCCCGATTTTCGAACGAGATAAGAAGCCGGCCAAATATATTTCACCCCGATAAAAAAAATCGAGTGATGCATGTCAAGGGTGTTCTGCTTTTTCGGGATTCTAGACATTTATTGTGTTATGAGAGTAGAAAGTATTAAACTTTCAAAAATCCAAGTCAAAGTCGATGAAGAAAATTATAAAAAAGTGTAAATTCGAAACTGCTCATTTCTCATTCGAATTTCCGGTCACATCAAAATTCAACGAATTCGTAAATAGAAGGATCCAAGATTCAGAACATGCATTTATTTTTATATTGTAATTCCGAATTCAGAAAGTCAAAATCTGACAAATTTCAAATTTATGTAACCGTCATTTTTGGCAGATTTCCATACTTTGTAAGTTTTTTTCAGAATAGTTCGATGAGTCTGAAAATTCCCATGAACATTTAGACACTGGGAAATCGATCGAAAGTTTATAGAGAAATTTCATCAGAGCACATTTTCATTTCTTTGCACGTCGAACGTTTAATCATTGGAATATTTCGCCGTTTTTTGATCGACCTTCCAGCTCATTTCACGCACGATGTGCCACAGGAAAAATGGGGCGAATCCTGATGTACTGCTCGCAATTGAATTCCGTCGCGTAATCATCCGTGACTTTTCTTTTCCTTCTTATTAATGATCAGCGTTTGCGACGCGAAACTTCGATTTATCGGTTTTTTCGCGTTTATATTTAAACTAACTGGCATTTTTACATACAATATATTCTTCGAAATGTATGCATTTTTATTACGTAGATATTTTAATGCGAATATTATAAATTTTGAGTGAAAAAAAATTACATGCGAAAAAAAAATCAATAATGGGAAAAATCCTTCGAAATCTCCAATTTTCGCTTAACTTCCAACAATTTACGAAATGTTCTAAAATCCCTGAAAACTTTGTAAATTAATAATTTTCGTGTGCTTCCGATCTCATTTTCTTCCAAACGAGTACGAAATGTTTCTTGCATCGAACAATAGAGGTAAAAAAAAAGGATTATCCAGTTTCGATTCGAGAAAATTTCTTCTGCCCTTTAAGCCGAGAAAGAAACTATAGGTTTGACGTCATAGCCGAGTAATCCGACGCCTCTTTGAAGGGAATTAACTGTTATTGACTCGGAGTTTTTTGAAGATGGAGAAACGGTGATGCGATTTGGGCGGAGACTGCAAATATTTTCACTGAACGAAAGCTAATACTTTTTTCTGGGCGAGCTTGAGCTTTTTTGACGAAGACACTGATGCAAATTGATTAGTTTTGTGTGTGTTGAGTGTTCAGAAAAAGGGAAGTCTGTATGGGCTTCTTATCCATGATTGAATAGGCTACAGAGAGTGAGGCTATTTGGATCGATTTTTCGTCGAGCTATTTTTTTCGGAGAATTAGACGAATGTTTTAATTTACTCGATATATAATCAATTGGTTCATAATGTTCACATTTAATCCAACATTTCATGTGATCTAATGAAATTCAATGATCCAATGGAAAACACTCAAGAAAACTTGAATACTTCTGTGATTCACGATGCTTGAGTTTCCAAAAATTCGAGATAGTATATATACCCAAGACACTTGACCAAATGAAGGTACTCATGTGATTCAAGGTACTCCAAAAATTAAGGATGGACGGTGCAAGACACTTGACAAAATTGGGATATTGGTGTGATTTATGATACTTGGATTATTCGACTCAAAAAATGCTAAAATGCACATCTGAGACGCTGAACCAGATTCAATGGTTCTCTGTTCTTGATTGTCTGTAGATGGTGAACCGAGGTTAATTTTGATAGAATTTCTATCCCGATAAAAACACTATTTCGGCCACTTAAAGTCAAATAAAACAATTTTGGTGACGGTGCAAACTATGGAGCTAATAAACATGAATTTATGGGACCTATTTGGACATTCTTCATCGATGGTGAACCAGGGTCGATAGTGATGGAGTTTCTGTTGTTATAAAACTGGATGAAAACACTATTTCGGCCACTCAAAGTTGATTTAAACAATTTTCGTGACAGAGAAAACTCTAAAACTGATGAATTCGAATTTATTAGGACCTATTTAAGATTCTCAGTCGATGTTGAACGAAAGTTAATCCGAGTTAATCGTGACAGGGTTTGTATCGTAATGAAACGTGTGAAAAACGCTATTTCGGCCACTTGAAGTAAAATCAAACAATTTCGATGACGGGGTACATTTCAAAACTAATACCTTTCGATTGATTGGGACCTACTTAAAGATGATCAGTTTATAGGAAACCAAGATCAATCGTGAGTGAGTTTCTGTCGCGATCAAATGCGTTAAAAACGCTGTTTCGACTACCTAAAGTCGATTCAAACAATTCTGGTGACGGGGTGGACTCAAAGCTAATGAATTCCAATTTATTGGGACCTATTTGAAGATTCCCAGTCAATAGTAAACCAAGATCAATCGTGATGGACTTTCTGTCGCGATGAAACTGAATGAAAACACTATTTTGGCCACTTAAAGTCAATCTAAACAATTTTCGTGACGTGTAAAATTACAAAACTGATGAATTCGAATTTATTAGGACCTATTTGAAGATTCTCAGTCGATGGTGAACCAAATTTAACGATGGTAAAGTTTCTTTCGTGATGAAACGTGTGATAAACGCTATTTTGGACGCTTAAAGACGAATTAAACAATTTTGGTGTCGTGATTGACGTTGTGTGATTCAATATACTTCAGTTATTGGACTCATAAAATTTCGGATTTCATTTCAAAGATACTCAACCAAACTAATCATGTGATTCAAGACACTTTCCTAACTCGAGATACTCGAAGAATTGAAAAAATTCAGTACAAGGCACTCGTAAAAGTTGGGACATGTACTTATAAGACTTGAGATACTTCAACAACGTTACTCACTCCAAAAATTAAGGATAGTCAATCAATTCAAGACACAAAATTCAGATACTTCTGTGATTTAAGATACTTGAGTCACTCGACTTTAAAAATTTAAGTTGATATATCCAAGCCACTGAACCAAATAAATATACTCTAATGATTCAAGAGTCAAGATAGTTAAGACACTTCTAACAAATCGGAACATTCAGTTTGAGACACTTGTTAAAATAGAGATACTTATAGTATTCACGATCATGTATAAATTACAGAAAATCCACACTCGCGTCATTGACTGACAGTCATCATTTAACGCAAAAAAACCCCAAAAACTAAGAACTTGCTCGAAAAACCCGAATAACATCAGTTGTATTAAGATGCAAAGTTTGATTCAGTGCAGTCTCGGAATTCCGAGTATACGGCAAACTCATTTACGTACTCCGCAAATGCGGAGTCTCGGAATATCGAAGAGTTATAACTGTATATCGACGCTTCCCGAAAGGAAAAGAAGGCGAACAATGCGCCGCTGACAAAGTACAAAGCGACACAACTACGGCGCCTTCGCATATATTTGATTCTCGCGAGCTTTCAGAAAAGCCAGCGAAAGAAATACGAAAATTTCCTTTTGTTGCGTACTCTTTAGCCCCAGATTTTCATATTTTTGCACGAGTGAAATATTGCTGCTTGTATGGGAAGTGATGGGGCACGAAATGTTCGCATTTTCGGTTTGAAGAAATGGCACGAAAATTTTAGAAAATTCTACTAGACCTGATAATTTCTAAATATTTTGAGAGTTTCGATGGGTTTTTGAAATGTTTTATGTTTTTTAGATATTCGACAGTTCACAAGAAAAAACATTTTTCTTCAAGGTTTTTGGGAAATTAAAAATTTACGAAAAAGTTAGAGAAAATTCACGTCAACTTTCAAAAAATCATTTTCAAAATTGATACTTTTGGGCATTTAGAAAGAATTCAGGACTATTTTGAAATTTCATAAAAATTTTTCATTGTATCATAAATTCGGAAAATTTAAGATCGTGCTTAAAAATTCCTGAGAATCTCTAATAATTATCCAAGCTGCAAAAAACATATACGAAAATGTCCGAAAAGTCTTAAAAATGTCAAAAAGTCAGAATTTCCCCAAACTTTTTTTCAAACATTCTAAAAATGCTCGAAGACTCTGAAAATGGTCCAGAATAGGTACTTCAGTACTAATTATCATAGATTTCCCTGTGACGCAGTCATGTGTGAAAGAGCAATTATTTCTGGGTGCCCGAATAGCCTCGGTATACCCCGCTGAATAAAATTTCACAATGCAAGTATTAATGTGAAATGTTTTGTGGAATCACAGGAAGATATCGAAGACAGGCCGCACTTGTCGACGTTGCTGGGGAGTTTGGCGAACTACAGCACGACGATACCGGCCCCGACGGACCCGGACGCGAAACCGGGTCCCGCGGCCGCGCCCGGAGGGGCCCGCATGGGCACCCTCATCGGGGTCTACCTCCCCTGCATACAGAACATCTTCGGCGTCATCCTATTCATCCGACTCACCTGGGTCGTCGGCACCGCCGGCGCCATTCAGGGATTCCTCATCGTTTTGTGCTGTTGTTGCGTCGTAAGTGTGAATTTGTGACATTGTGAAATTGTACCCCGTGGAAAGAAGAAACATATTTTGAAAACGTTTAAAACGCTTTCGGAAAGCGTTCAAAACGAGTCCGATTGCGTTTGAAACGCTTTCGAAACATGTTTTTGGAACGCGTTCGAAACGCATTCGAAACATGTTTCGATTGCGTTCAAAACGTGTACGAAACAAGTTCCTAGAACGCGTTAAAAAAGTGGTTTCTTCGAAATTAATATCACGCGTTCGAAATGTGGTCTAAAAATGTGTAAGAACGTGTTCGGAACGCATTTTAAACATGTTTGTTATACGTTTGAGACAAGTTTTCAGAATGCGTTTAAACCACCCCCCAGACATGTTTCTGAAAAGCATTAAAATTAGGGTTTCTTCGAAGTCAATGAAACTCGTTCGTAAGTATTCAAAACATGTTCCGATTGCGTTTGAAACGCTTCCGAAACCCGTTTTTTGAACGTTTTTTTTTTTCTAAAAATTCGCAAGAACGCGATTGGAACGCATTCGGACTATGTTTCGAATGCGTTTGCAAGGCGTCTGAACATGTTTCTAGAACGCGTTTGAAACGGGTTTCCTTTTAAATTAATAGAACGCGTGCGAAACGTGTCAGAAATCCGCAAAAACGTGTTCGGAACAAATTCAACTCATGTTTTGAATGTATTTGCAAACGTGTTTCCTTCGAAATTAACAGAACGTGTTGGAAACATGTTCTGCTATAGATTCGCAAGAATGTGATCGAAACGCATTAAAACCATGTTTCGAATACGTTCGAAATGCTTCGAAGACATGTTTTTAAAACGCGTTAAAACCAAGTTTTTTAAATTATTGGAACGCGTTTGTAAGGCGTTTTTACAAAAATCCGCAAGAACACGTTCAGAACGCATTCAGTCTGTATTTCGAATGCATTTTAAACGCGCCTGAAACATGTTTCTGGAACGTGTTTGAATCGGATTTTTTTCAAGATTGATAAAAGATTTTCGAAACGTGTTCTCTTGAAAATCCGCATGAACGTGTTCGGGACACATTCGAATCATGTTTCCAATGCGTTTGAAACGCGTTTTTCGAATGAGTTCGTAACCCGTCTGAAACATGTTTTTAGAAAGCGTTAAAAACGTGTTTTCTTCGAAATCAATTAAACGCGTCCTCTAAAAACTGCGTAAGAACATGCTCGAACATTTTCCTCACCCATGCATTCCACGAAAATTTCATTTATTGGTCTTCCTTCCTTCAATCTTCTATCTGCCGTCACCATTACATTACTTCACCGGTTTCTGTCCATGCGGCATTTCGAAAATCTATACTCCCAATTACAGACCATGCTGACTGCAATAAGTATGAGCGCAATCGCGACGAACGGGGTCGTGCCCGGTGGAGGTTCATACTTCATGATCTCCAGGAGTCTCGGGCCCGAGTTCGGCGGCGCCGTGGGAATGCTGTTTTACACCGGCACCACGTTAGCTGCCGCCATGTACATCATCGGTGCCGTCGAAATCGTCCTTGTGAGTTTCACTTTTCAATTCTTCTGTTTCTATTTTCCTAGAAGTTGTCTTCAAGTGGAAAAAAAAGTTTCCGAGTCTTCACAAAACTTCTCTAGCTTGTTATTTCAGTTTGCTAATAAATTTATGATGGTCCATTTTCTTTCTTTCTTGGAATCAATGTAGTGAATATTTTGTAGAAAAAAAAATGATAATTTTCGTTCCAGACATATATGGCACCTTCGTTGAGTATATTCGGAGACTTCACGAAAGACGCTAGCATAATGTACAATAATTTTCGGGTTTACGGTACCGGCCTACTCATGATCATGGGCACCATAGTTTTCATTGGCGTCAAATTCGTCAACAAATTCGCCACGATCGCATTGGCCTGCGTCATTCTGTCCATCATCGCCGTCTACGCCGGCATTTTTGCGAACTTCAACGGAAACGATAATCTCAAGTGAGAAAATCTTATCCAGAACAAATAGAAAAAAATTTAATCATTCTTACATAATATTGCAAATATTTCGTTTTTTCACTAAAAATTGGACAAATTTGTGTTTTTTCCGAACAATACACAAAAAAGTTGGATATTTCTGCATGAATCCCGAAACAATGAACGAAAATGTCTTCATTTCAGAATGTGCGTCCTCGGGCAGAGATTACTCAAGGACGTAGCGATCGAAGAGTGCACGAAAAATTACATGAGCACTCTACACAAGCTTTACTGCAACGGAACAAGTCGGTGCGAGGCGTATTATTTAAACAACAACGCGACGGTTCGTACGGGAATCCGAGGTCTAGCGAGCGGTGTTTTCTTCGGTAATTTTCACGAATATCATACAAACGTCATTCTTTTCACATTACCAATCATCGAAACATTCTGAATTCCGAAAATCGCAACATTTCTGCAATAAAAACAACTGTTGTCGCGATTGCAGCGCCGCCACTCGGTGGCGTCGGTGAACTATACCACTATTTTTTACTGTTTTTTCCTATTTTTCCGTACAATGCGTTTCGAACACGAAGCTTCCTAATCGCGATAATCTAAAGTGATATTCCAACTTCATTCAAACTCCAAAGAAATCGTATAATCATGTTCTAAATCTCCAGAAAACATCCAGAGCAACTTTCAAGAACTGGACCAATACATCGCGTTCGGAAACCAGCCCAAAGACGTGGACTGGATGGGCGAAAACGCGTACAACCAAATCCAGGTTGATCTCACCACCACGTTCACCATCCTCATCGGAATATTTTTCCCATCCGTCACTGGTGTGCAAACAAACTTCCTTCCCCGTAAAAAACCGTTCCCGTACATCCCTTATTGAAAATCTCTTTCCACAGGAATAATGGCGGGTTCCAATAGATCCGGCGACCTCGCGGACGCCCAAAAATCCATCCCTATCGGAACGATCTGCGCCATCTTGACAACCTCGACCGTTTATTTGTCCAGCGTCCTCCTCTTTGCTGGAACCGTCGACAATCTTCTACTGCGGGACAAGTTCGGGCAAAGTATCGGCGGAAAATTGGTGGTCGCCAACATGGCCTGGCCGAACCAATGGGTTATTCTAATCGGCTCTTTCCTTTCGACCTTGGGCGCCGGGCTGCAATCCCTGACCGGGGCACCTCGACTTCTGCAGGCCATCGCGAAGGACAGTATTATCCCTTTTTTGGCGCCGTTCGCGAAAAGTTCGAGTCGAGGGGAACCGACCCGAGCTTTGATCTTAACGGTCATTATTTGCCAGTGTGGAATTTTGTTGGGAAATGTCGATTATCTGGCGCCGTTGCTGTCCATGTTCTTCTTGATGTGCTACGGGTTCGTGAATTTGGCTTGCGCGTTGCAGACGCTTCTGAGGACGCCGAATTGGAGACCGAGATTCAAGTAAGTTTACTTCGTCGTTCATAATTATCATTATCATGATGATTTTAGATCATGAATGATGACAGAATTTTGAAAGAGCGTCATCCTGGTTTGTATTCCAGGTACTACCACTGGAGCCTGTCCACCATCGGTCTCTTTCTCTGCATCGCGATCATGTTCATGACCAGCTGGTATTACGCGCTGATCGCGATGGGCATGGCGGGCCTTATTTACAAGTACATCGAGTACCGCGGCGCGGAAAAAGAATGGGGCGACGGTATTCGCGGTCTCGCCCTTTCCGCCGCGCGCTATTCCCTTCTTCGTTTGGAGGAAGGTCCCCCGCACACCAAAAACTGGCGACCCCAAATCCTCATCTTCATCAAACTCAACGACGGTTTGGTGCCGAAATACCGAAAGCTTTTCGCGTTCGCGAGTCAACTCAAAGCTGGAAAAGGGCTTACCATCTGCGCGAGTTCCATCGATGGCGATTTCACGCGAAATTCTGGTATGTTCGATTGTTTGTTTGATGAGAAGGTGATTGATGACACGAGAGAAAAGATTGAATTTTTGAACGCTTTAGGAAATGACAAAATTGTCTTCTATTTCTCAGTGGTGAATGAGACAGTGCAACTGATTTGGATTTAATCTTCGATTAGTTGAAGTATCCACACTGGAAAAAACAGTAGGAGCGTAACGTTTAAAATGAAAGATTCATGTTTGCACTCACATCGGCGGAAAACCGTACTTACTAGTGTTGAGTTGACATTTGAAATGTGATGTCAGTCCTCCACTAGCAAAAAACCCTCCAAGTTCAAAGTTCTGGAAGTCAAATTTTGGCACCCGCACATACAGAAAACTGTATCAGTGCAAAATGTGCAAACCTAACCTTCAAAACACTGTCATTTTTAGAGACATGAACGTACTCACACCGGTGAAAAACCGTACTAGTGTTTAGTAGACATTAAAAAAGTCATGTCATTACTCGCACTGTCAGTACATTTTATAAGTATAATATGTAAGTATACAGTTTCAAAAGTTGAACTGTCGCTCCAACACTGCCCAAATACCGTATCAGTACAAAATGTGCAAACCTAACCTCTAAAAGATTTACTCCATCTTGAGAGACATAAACGTATTCACACTGGAAAAACACCGCATAAGTGCAAAATGTGCAAACCTAACCTCCAAAATACGTACTTCACTTAAGGAGACATGAATGTACTCACACTGGTAAGAAACCTTACGAGTGTTTAGTTGACATAAAAACTTATGCCAGTACTCGCGCCTTCGGAAAATTCTATTAGTATACAGTCCCCAAAGTCGAACTATGGCTTTCACACTTGCGAAAAACCGTATCAGTGAGACATATGCAAACCTTACCTTTAAAAGACTTACTTCATCTCACGGGACATGAACGTGCTCACACTGGCAAAAAGCGGTATCCCCGTAAAATGTGCAAACATAACCTCAAAATGACTTGGTCAACTTCAGAAAACATAAACGTACTCATACTGGTGAAAAACCGTACTAGTGTTAAGTTGACATCATAACAGCTATGTCAGCACTCGCACTGTCAGAACATTATGTTACTGTACATTCTTTAGAGTTTATTTTGGCTCTCATACCAGCAGAAAACTAAGTCAGAGCAAAATATGCGAACCTAACCTTTCAAAAACTTACTTCATCTTACGGGACATGAATGTACTCACACTGGCGAAAAACCTTGTCAGTGCAAAATGCGCTGACCTAACCTCTAAAAGAGTCACTTCACTGTAAGAGACATAAGTTGACATAAAAAAAGTCATGTCAGTACTCGTACTGATTGCAAATCTCCTTGTTATACAGTTTCCGAAGTCGAATTTCGACCTCTTACACTTGCAAAAAATCGTATCAGTGCATAAGGTGTAAACCTAACCTCCAAAAGACTCACTCCATTTTTTAAGACATGTACTTACTCACACTGGCGAAAAGCCGTACAAAGGTTATGTTGACATAAAAAAACTAGTCTCAGAATTCGCACTGTTAGAATATCTTATCAGTATACAGTACATGAGCGTACTCAAACTAGCAAAAAACCGTAGTTGCCTTGAGTTGACATCATAAAGTACTCGCACTGATTGCGAATCTTCTTGGTACACAGTTTCCACAGTCGAATTTCGGTCTCTTACACTTGCAATAAATCGTATCAATGCATAATGTGCAAACCTAACCTCCAGAAGACTCACATCATTTTTTGAGACCCGAACGTACTAACACTGGCAAAAAACCGTACTATTGTTGAGTTGACATACAAAAAAATCATGTCAGAACTCGCACTGTCAGCACATTCTATTAGTCCACAGTTTCCAAAGTCAAATTTTAGCCCTCACACTGGCTTAATTCGTACTAAAATTACAAATACAATGATATAAAACACTCAATTTCCTCCAAAAGTTTAGATATCGTCTTTTCAAAATCAAACGGCATATTATTCATTAAATATATCCAAACTAGACTGAATCCTCGTAATCATTGAAAATGATGAATATCGTGAAAATCAATCGTCTGGGCCGCTTTTGTTATCAAAAAATTACATTTACTTTTCAAGGCGATGCGCAAACCGCTAGACAAAGCCTGCGCAAAATCATGGAAGAGGAAAAGGTCAAAGGCTTCGTGGACGTTCTGGTCGCGAAGAATCGCATGGACGGTTTGAGTTCCCTCGTGCAAATGACGGGACTCGGTGGTATGAAACCGAATTGCGTGATCTTGGGCTGGCCCTACAGCTGGAAACGCGAGGGCGAAGGACAGTGGAGGGTGTTCCTCCAGACGATGCGAAACGTGACGGCCGCGCGCAACGCCCTCATCATCCCCAAGGGCATCAACTTCTTCCCGGACTCCACGGAAAAAGTCGTGGGAAACATCGACGTCTGGTGGATCGTCCACGACGGCGGGCTTTTGATTTTGCTTCCGTTTTTGTTGAAACAGCATAGGACTTGGAAGAACTGCAAGTTGAGGATTTTCACGGTCGCGCAGATGGAGGACAACTCGATTCAGATGAAGAAGGATTTGAAGAAGATTCTGTACGATCTCAGGATCGAGGCGGAAGTTGAAGTCGTTGAGATGGTGAGTGGAATTTTTTTTTAAAATAATTTCTGTAGTTTCCCACCAGAATGGAATGAGTCACTTTTTTCCGAAAATGAGATTTTATCATGACATGTGTATTTTGGGCTCTCTTTCGGATACGAACGGTGAAATCTTTATTTGTTGGAAATTTATTAGGTTATAAAGAGATTGCATGATCGTATAATTACACCTTTCCCTGCATAATTGAATAACTTTAATTTTTCCGACATAACTGAACAAATCCATGATATATTTTTTGACTTTTTTAATTTTTTTCGTGTTTTGGAGTTTGATGTAAGTATTTGAATCTCAACTACCGATGTTTCGTTGACTTTAAAAATTTCCATCGATGACAAGATTACTTTCATCGAATGTAAAAAAAAAAAGAAGAAACCACAGAAAATACTACGAAATATTCCCCTCGTGTCTTGAAATGCATAAAATTAAACACCAACAAAGTCGGAACTTCAGATCGATAAAACCATGTTACAGACCGATTCTGACATTTCGGCCTACGTTTACGAACGCACCTTGATGATGGAACAACGCAACCAAATGCTCCGAGAATTGCATCTCAACAAGAAGGAATCCCTCGGAATGGTGAGTCCATTTTACATAAGCAAACAAAGAAAACTTTCGAGGTGGAGGGTAAAGTTAAATTCTCGTAAAATCGATTTTTCTCCTCTTTCTTCCATTTGTTCTTCTCCCATTACCATTCTCTGGCGTATATATCAATGCTGTATTTATAAAAAAAACGGTGTATAAGAGAAAAAAAACAGAGAAAAACGTGTATATAGAAAAAAAAGAAAAAAGAAAAAAGGGATGAATGCAAGGAACGAAATACTGATCGGAAAATGTCTCTTTCTTGCGTGCTCATCGCGGAAAAGGTGGACTCATTGAAGGACTTTAACGAGGTACCTGCTGAGCAAAACTCGCCTCTGGTTTGTCACGCCTCTCATCATTGCCCCGATTGTGGTCCTTAACTTGATTGTTTCACGCCCTTTCATTGTCCTTTTGTGATATCCTTTGCTGTGAGAGTTTTCTTGGGAAATTAAGGTGACAGGAGAAAAGCCTAAGATCTCATCCGTACCTAATTTTGACCTTGTTCCAACTTGAACACTTTTGTCTTCTTATTTCAGAGTAATTTGGACCTTGTTTGACGTGATAAAATTGTTCAGATATCCTGAAATTTCGACGCTCAACGTGAACGGATATAATGCATTACGAGATTTAATTTTTTTGTTTAATTCCAATTTCAACTCATGGCAATTATTCTTTGAGTCCTGAAGAATGGTGGCGAGGTACATTTTGTCGCGTCTGAATGTGAATTCATTCATTTTGACCATTTAAATGTTTGAAGATCGACCAAGTTTCAACCTCACCATTATTATTCGACATGTAATCTAGCTTCGGAAAAAGTTTGATGGATTTCATGCAATACGTTGAGCACAAAACAAAATTTTTGTTCAACATGGGGCTGGGTCGGTAAATTTTCGTATCCAGAATGTTCTTAAACACTTGTCTTTCTCAAAGAAAACAAGTTCGGAGTTCTTCAGTAACTCCCGTTATTCCTCAAAATGAGAACAGTTCTTAACACTCGAAGTTACACTCTTCAGTTTTGAAGGAAATATCTAAAAAAGCGACCGTTTCAAATTTCTATTAAGAATCTTCAGTTTCTCAAGTAGATATGGTTAACCTCAACATTACTGTAGAACGAAATGGAAAATGAAGCGGATTACACGAAAAAAAGATTCGGTCAAGTATATGATGAAACAATATGGTCTATTATGTTCGGAAAGGGTCAATTCTACGACCTCCGAGGTCACCTTATTTCCCAATGAACGCCAAACTATCGTCCAATCAGAAAATCGCCCGAGACGAACGCACGCGACGAAACATCTGAATTGTCGATGTATGTCTTGTCGGAGGTATCGTTCGAAACCACGAAAAATATGGCGGCATTTATTTACAGCGACCATACCTCTGCCAACTTTCATGTCTGTCATCATCATTGCAGCGCATCATGACCATTCATGCCTTTGTTCCAGCTTGATTGACGCACTCATTTTGATGGCTTTTATTATGATTAGTCTTAGTTAGGTGTCTGCGGGCTTTGGGTCAGTCAAAAATTGACCAAAAAAATCGAGTTATTCTACACAGATTAAATTCTCTAAAAAGCTTCCGAAGCCTGACAAACAATCTAGCGATCACGTCGCTTCGAAACTAGAATAGAAAAAACCCGAAATAACACGACAAAAAACTACTTTCCCGAATTGACACCAAAAATCGCGAATTCAGGTTCAATCCGTCGTCGACCATCACCACTACGACGTGAAAACCGCGACGAAAGTGCGTTTCCAAGAGCCAGGGCAGCCTCAGCCGAGCGGAATCGAAGAGACGCAAGAAAAATTGCTGCCCAAGGAGGAACCCAAGGAAAACAAAGAAAGCGAAGGTTCAGGGGAGAAGGTTGAGAAAGCTCAAGAGGAGACAACGGCAGTGCAGGACTCGTCCAGTCAGGAAAATAAGGAAAACAACGAAAAGGAATCGAAGGAATCTAAGGATAGTCAGGGGAAAGGGGAAGATGCCCCTGCTGCACAGATATACCTGTACGTTTTGGTTCAGTACAGTTCCAAAGTTACCCAGTAAACCTGGGATATCACTGTGACGTCACTGGACGCGGATTTTCATAGTGTTCCGAAGTGACGTGACTGTGACGTCTCGGTGACGTCTTTAGTGACATTGCGGTGATGCCACAGTCAAGTCAACTATGACATCACAGTGATGTCACATCGTAATACTATGAAAATCCGAGTCAAAAATATAACGAAAAAGGCACGCGAACGTTAATTCTGAATTTTTTGATTGATTATCAACATTTTTCTACCTGACGTCACAGTGACGTCACGTAAGGCGGCCGTTTTGACGTCGATGTGTCGTCACAGTGACGTCCCTGATTTACTGGGTACACCTAAGACGTTTTTTTTCTCGAATTTTTCGGTTTTTTGTAGTGTTGTAGTCGATTGAATGAAAATGATTGTCGTTTTCGGAAGTTTTTGAGAAATTGATGTTGGAAACATTGTTCGGGATTGTTTTTCAGTGATGAGGGCAATGTGAGGCGTATGAACACAGCGGTGAAACTGAACCAGGTGATCGTTAATAAAAGCCAGGACGCTCAGTTGGTGATTCTGAATCTTCCCGGGCCTCCGAAGGGCACTAGTATGGAGAAAGAAGCGAATTGTGAGTATTTTTTTCTCACTTTATGTATCATTTGATGTAAAATCTTATACGAATTCCGTGAATCATGTTGACTATGTACTGTAATGCACACAGTTTTTATTAATCTTACATAAGATTCAAAGGGGGGTAGGGGGGTGAAGGGGGAAGTTATGCAAAATTTTGCGGAATCTAAAAAAGGGGGGAGGGTTGTAAAAAATGTGCATAAAATGTCGGATATGTAATTTTTGCACAGAAAATCTTGATCTCAAGATTTAGTCTTATAGATCTTTCCAGTTAAACCACATGAGGGAGAAAAACCCTGACAAAGTGATTGCAACTTTCCTAGGTAGCAGTTCGGTTGCAGATTTATAAAAATGTCCCATATTTTAAAATTATTCATAGATATTCAATATAAATATAATATAAATATTTATGGATAGGGAAGTGTCGAGTACAGTGGGTCAGTCGAGTTTAAAAAAAAAGATTGTAAAATTTTGATTTTCTTATCGGTAATGTATCTTTCTGTAGCTAACAGCTTCATCTAAGTTTGATACAATTTTCATGACTTCCTTGCCCAAAGAAAAAAAAAAATGATTTTCGATGTTTCTTCTGTATCTTTTTAAACTTATATTTTTTGTAATGACATCAAAATAATAAGTGCAAAAAATTAAAATCGTCATTCATGATGTAACTGTGACACATGGAAACATTGCAATATGGCACACGACTGAATTATAAAAAAACTGTAATTAATAAACAAATGTTCAGTCGAAATGTATACG
>JAPYZK010001500.1:0-17338 GCA_030522785.1 Platygaster equestris | reverse complement strand
TACGAGTTTTCGCAACTTTCAAATTTCCAAAATTTTTACATCTAGAAACTTCAAAAATCCCAATTTTTAAAAGTCTTCGTAAATTTTCCAAAACGTCAATAAAATTCCAAGGCAGTTACATACATAATTCATGAGTTTATGAAAAAATCATTTTCTAACACTGTCCCATTTATGAGCCCACGTGTCCCATTTATGGGTCGTTCATCTGATTGTGAAATTTTCGACTTTTGTACATTCAAGCCGTTTTCACTTTTTAACAATGATTCCAGATTGCTGTGATCATGTTGCGTTTGGTCGTTTTGGGGACGCTTGTCACTCTCTCTTTGGCTCAATTCCAATCCCAGCCCAGTGGGAGAATTTTGGAACCACCTGTACCGGCACTTTGCGCTCAAAGTGAGTACTAATTACCTGCCATACATCATTTTTTTATATTTCAGGGGTAAAGCCATGGTAGAGAGACTCCTGAACCCCCCCCCCCCCCTCCCCACGAATTATTTTTGAATATATGATCGAAAACAATCAGAAATGGGACAAAAAATTGTCAAAATCTAAATTGCTGAAAATTACAAAGCACCAAAATAATCTCAAAAGTTTCAAAAGTTTTTTGAAAAAACATTTCAACCTGTAAAATTTTTCGAAAATTACGTACGATATCAAAAAATTTCGAAAATGGTAAAAAAAGTAAAATTTATCAAATTTTTGAAAAATTTTGTGATTCTCTGATTAACAACTCTTTAAGACAATTGTTCATTGTTTTTTATGACTCAAAAACCATTTAACAAGGAAATAACAAAGTATCCTAAATAGAACAAGTTTCCTATATTTATGGCTGCAATTAACACCGATTCATCCTCAATGCGATTCGGAAAGGATTTCTAACATCATGAAATATGTATGTTATGCAAAATCCATTCAAAACGAGAATCTCGGTTCATAATGACATTGTTGAAAGTTTGAATAAGCGCTTTCTCGTTAACTGTCGAAAAACTGAGAAGCGCGCGTCGTGAAACATTTTTTATTGACTATGGCCATTACTTTTATTCGTGTCCCAGTCGTCCTAGAAGAATGTCGCGGTGTCAGTGAAAGCGCCTAAACTTGTCGTAAACGAGAGATAAAATATTTGAAATTCTAAAATGTTTTCTCTTCAAATTTTTATCGGGATGTCTGGATTAACATAATCAATCTCTTCACGATTGTCTTGAATGTTCTGGAAAAATGAAGTTCAAAAACGATAGTGTGGAACATGCTTTTTCAATTTAAAAGCAAAGTTCTAAATTCCCGAATTTCAGGACTTTACGAAATTATCGGGTTTGGGTAGTAACATTTTGCAATTTTATTTTGAGAAGTAATTTATTGATAAATTTTTAGAAAAAATAGGTCCTAAATCCTAAATAATTTGGTGAAATTTAGTTTGTATTGAAGTTCGAGAAAATATTTCAATTGTCGATCCAAAATATAAAAAAAACTCGCTGATTCGAGAACTTTAACATTCACTTTTGTAAGCATACAATTTTCACGAGGTTTTGGAGGCGATTCAAAAAATTTTTCATTCTGTGAAATCGAATTTAGATTTTGCGCATTTTATAGACGTTTCCGAAATTTGCTAATTTTCCAGTTGCCAAAACCAATAATTTTCCGTGCATTTTTAAAATTTTCCAAAATTTTCATACACTTTTCAAAATGAAATTGTTCTGAATATGAGAATTTTCGAAACGAATACGAAACTTCTTGGATTATACGAATAACCGAAGAATCATTTGTAAGTATCAATTTTGAGGTTATGACTGATAAATATTCCCATTTCTTTTTCCGAACTCGCGAAATCAATTATCTCGGTATCTCTGGTTAAATTGCCCCTCGATTCTATAATTATACTTTGATTGGTTGATAGAGCGTGCGACGTCTCTATGTAATCGCGACCAATGAAACTCGCGGTTCGCATAATTACAACTTCTGGGTGTAAGAAAACTAAAGCTGTAACAGGCAATCATCTCCGATGCTATTAAATTAATCTTCCCGAATTCCGGGTTCATTAGAAAGTTTAACTGTCCATCATCTCGAGCTCAGAAAGTGAAAAATATGAATAGCATTGAATAGATGTTTCATAGAATCTGAAATAATTTTTTTCATTTCAGAATTTATCGATTTTTAAAAAGTTAAATTTCCCTAGTCTGTAATATTTTTACATTTACCTAGTCTGTAATATTTTTACATCTTCAAAGTCTCGTGATACAGAAAACTTTAAAGAAGTTGTTGTTTAAACTGAAAATTTTCCACGTTTCCTCGCTCGGAAAAGTACCCGCGATTACCGTTATCGCGGCGATCCAGTGCCGAAAATTTATTCCATACCCGAATAACCATAAATACCCCACAGGCATAGAAAGTGCGATGACATTTCCGATAGCACCTGCTTTTGAATGAGGGATAGACGAATATGAGAGACGAAATACCGTGAAACCGAACCGGCGACACTTTCTCTCCGCGCGACACGTTCCGGGTTCGGGGACGAAAAAGCAGGTCGACGGAAAATGTCGTCACATTTTCCAAAAGCACCGTTCGCGTCTCTCGCATTTCGGCTTTCATCGATGGAATTTCAGCGTTGAGCAAGTGCCTCTTCGACCCACTCGGTCACGAAGTTGCGTACGCGTCACGCATATCGTGTCTGAACTTTCTTCCGGCACTTTTGGTAGCGCCAGACGACGAATGGCCCATTTGGGGACATTCTTTTTCAATGTCTAGGTCGCGCGAATGAGACCCGCCTTTGATTCGACATTGCGATTCTTCGTCTTCCGGCTCTTACACGGGCAAAAAAGCATATTAGTGCAAAATATAATATGCAAGGGCAACCTCGTTCGGTAGATATGCTAATGAAGCGAAAAAATGGACGCCACTTTTTTCCTTTTCACCATAATTCAAACAACTCACTTCTTTTTATGAGACATGAAGGTACTCACACTCTCGCACCGGTGAAAAACGGTATCAGTGCGAAATATGCGAACTTAACTTCTAAAAGACTCATTTCATTTTAAGATACATGAACGTAATCACACTGGTGAAAAACTGTACCAGTTTCGAGTTGACATCAAAAAAGTTATGCTGGTACTCGCGCTGTCAGAAACTTCTATCAGTATACGATTTTTGAAGTTTAATTTTGTCTCTCAAATGTGCGAACTTGACTTTCAAAAGACTCGTTTAATTTTAAGAGACATGAACGTATTCACACTGGCGAAAAACCGTACTAATGTTGACTTTTGAGTTGACACACAGTTTCCAAAATTAAATTTCGGCTATCAGACGTGCAAAAAAACATATTAGTGCAAAATGTGCGGAACGTAACTTTAGGAAGACTCAATTCATTTCAGGTGACATGAACGCACTCACACTGGCGAAAAACCTAACCTCTAGGAGACTCACTTCTTTTTAAGAAACATGAACGTACTCACACTGGTGGAAGACCGTACTAGCGTTGAGTTGACTTCAAAAAAATTTGTCAAGTTTGACATCACGTTTATGTAAATTGACACTTGCGTAAATTGTTTGCATGAAATTTACAGAAAATTGACGCTTGCCCTTATCCCTCAAATTCTAGTTGATCTTAAAAATGAATATTAAAAACTGGAAATTCGTTGAACACTTGCCAAAATAACCTAAATTATAGACACTTCTGAATTCAGATTTTCATCGCTGTTTTCGAATTTTCCAGGGTCGATTCACGAGCAGTACAATGGAAAAGGCTACTATTATTCATGGGCCGACCCCAGGACAAGTGGACAAGAAATCGATTGGCTCTCAGCGCGCAACTTCTGCAGACAACGTTGCATGGACCTCGTCTCCTTGGAAACTTCCGCTGAGAACGAATTCATAAAAAGCCGCATCGTGCAAAGTAAAACACTTTAAAATTTTCCATAAATCCAATCAAGTTTCTTTCCCCTTTTTACGAAATAAACGTGAGGAACATTTCAGAAAATGGGATAGAAATTTCAGAATTCATTTTGAATATCCTTTTTCTCAAATAGTTCAAATTTTTCAAACTTTTTCTACATATCACATTTCGCAATGCAATTTATGAACCGTGGTGATTTTTTTCTTCGCAGACAAAGTCAAATATATTTGGACGTCTGGACGTCTCTGCGACTTCAAAGGCTGTGACAGGGCGGACCTTTTGCCCCATGCCATCAACGGCTGGTTCTGGACCGCTGAACTTCAGAAACTCGCCCCGACAGTCGAACGCAACCAAAATGACTGGTCCGAAAGCGGCGGGTAAGTTTTCATATGATCGTATTAATGTTACATTATATACACCAAAATCGATGCAAATCCAAAAAAAAGTAAATTTATCAGTCGTGAACTTTGTCATTTCCTCTAAAAAAACGTTCATAAAAAAGTGTTCCAATTTTCTGAAAATCTATCATTTTGATCGCAAAACATTTGTTTGTTTGTTCGAGCTGAATAGCTAGAAAAATATTTAAAAAATTTTTCCAGAATTGGCAAACCTCAGCCCGACAACCGAGAAGCTCTCCAAGGCGGCGCACCAGAAAACTGCTTGGCCGTACTAAACCAATTCTACAACGATGGTGTCAACTGGCACGACGTGGCTTGCCACCATAAAAAATCCTGGGTTTGCGAGGAAAACGACGCGTTACTGAAATACGTCCGATTCACGAACCCCAACATTCGTCTCTAAAACCTTTCCTAAACCTAAAATACAACATCAAAGGGGTCAGTTATCCTAAATGCATGATCAGTTTAACCAAGTAGTTTGACAAATTTCCACATCATACACATCATACACAGGCTGTCCCATAATCGGCGCAAATCCTCAAACCAGTCATAATCAACGGAATTACAGACATTTGATTGACGATAACTCGGCTGTTTGCCGAGTGATGCCGAGTGAAAAATGGCTGATAAACCTTTGATGCATATTTTGACCAAGAATCGACTGCTTGAGAGATTTTAGTCAGTTTTGGGATTTTTTGTGAACTAATTTTGTCTCGTGTTCGAGAGCAGTTTTTTTTCCACCTGAGTCGCATTAATTAAGAGAACGACTGAGTAGCATGTATGAAAATTTATTTATTGCCGAGTATGTATCATCTAATGACCCGTAACTTTCATATTGTGAGTAAAGTATTGTCGGCTTTTTCGTGATGAAAATAAATGATTATCATCGTGGTTTATTAGTGACGGCCATAAAACTTGGATGTAAAAACGAAGTTATTTTTTAATACTAACTTTTTTTATATTTGATAATGGGTATGCGCTGAATGGAGTGTATTTTGTCGGTGGAGACATTGTATTCATTAAGAAGGATGAATAAATTAGAAAAGTTATTGCGAATTTTGTGAGTCGATTGATTCTGCAAAATGAACGTGAGGTTTGCAACACGAGCCGAAGACGAGGATTTTTATATATTCTAGCAGCTTTATTTACAATTACCAATTACTTTCTCGCCTATCGAGTTTCATATTTTCAGTTACTGTTCAGTTTTTACTTGTAATTTTTATAAATTGGAATTTCTGGATGCAGGCCGGCTGGATTCTCGCGATTCTGATTTCTTGTCCAATCTGAAAAAAGTGTGACTCATAAAAAATTAAAACCATAAGCAAAATAAAAAGCATAATTTTTAATTTATTATGTATACCCATTGCTTTTAGATCCTTTTTTGAACATGCTCGTCAATTTCTTCTTCAAATTTTTCTTCTCGCGTTTCTCTTCGTGAACACTCGTCTCGGAGCCAGACGTCTGAAAAAAAAGACACGAATAATATCTGCGAACAATTATTTCATTCGTTCCATTCTTTGCGCCAATTACCTGAAGTGAAAAATCGAAGGAATTTTTCGATTCGTCTATACTGGAAGATTTTGTCAACCTCGTGGTCAATTTCCTTAATATGGATTCGCCATATCTTTTGTCTCGGTGCAAAATTTCACTCTTGGTTGAACCACCTGAAAGTCGGCTACAAAATGTCCAAATTTTTTTGTTAAATTCTTATCTCTTTTTTATTTCGGGTATTCTGTAACGAGTTCCTCGGTATAATCAAGAACAACAACAAAAATAATATTAATAATAATATAAGACTGTACCGAATAATATTCGTCAAAAAATCTACCTGTCAATGCTGGTGTCCCTTTGTAGGCTGTAATATCGAGGATCATTTTCCTGTCCATCCAAAGATTGCACACTCGAAACGTTACTATCCGTTCCCCAAATTGACTGAAAAAAAAAAAAAAACAAACACGCAACGAAGTTGGAAAACTCTTCATTTCCAAACAATTTGTACATAACATCAACTTACTTGCTCGTTCTTGCTCAACGTTTGTTCTAAGGACAAGCTTTTCCTTTTCAATGTGGGTTTCGATCGACTGGAATAGTTCCTTTTTTCCGTTTCGTTTTCAACCGAAGACGACCTGTAAATAGAAGACGAAAAAAGTTGAAGAATTGACAACTTCGTATTTTAGAGGTCTCACCTTTTACCGAACTTTTTCATTCTGCTCGAGTTTTCATCGTCGTACTTGCCGAACTCTTGCAACTCTTTCGCAGCAGTCAACATTTTCGTTAATATGAATTCCAAATTTCCGGCCTTGACTTTCGAATATGAGTCATTATCTAGTAAAAATAAACGTTAATTAACTCATCCAAAACTTAGTCAACTTGGTACTAAAACACCTAACAAATTCAATTTTTTAACAGTATTTTTATACCTCCATTGCCATTCTTTGTCTCGATCTTGGGCGACGATTCTCTCGATTTAGATCCCTGAAAATATCAGAAAACTCACATAATTACTCAAAAAAACTACGTCAATGTAAAAATAACTAAATGATATTAAGTTTTATACTGCACATGCGCATTGAGTCGGAAAAGACATATTCGATAGATTTGAAAAAATTAGGGACAGTCATACTTTCGATCTTCTTGGCGGAGTCGGAGTGTAAACTTCAGGTTTTTTGTCCGTGCATTTGTTGATTTCAGGAAACAGTTTCAGAAGATCTTCAACTTGTTTGAGAAGAACATTGATGTTCCGAATTTCCACTTGATCGTAACGTCGCCTGCTATTCATCGTGTTTTTCCATTCTTCGCGTTCTCGCTCTTGGCGTTCTTTTTCCCTCCGCATTTTTTCGTTGCTCGTGCGCAATTTCGCGTGAGCGTCCCGCAGTTCCAGCAAATCACATTGCAGCTGTGAAAAAGTTCATCCACGGGAAATTGAAATGAGTATTATTAGTCGTAAAAAGACGTTGTGTGCGATTTTACGAGTCAATTTGTTATTGTCTTGTACGTGTCGCCTTTAGGGTTCTTGATTTGTAGCTTTTTCCTCAAGATTTCTGTCATTGTGACTTTTTTAACATACCTCCATCAATTTCTTCTTATTTTCTTCTTTTTCTTCGTCGTACAGTTTTTTTAGTTGGTCTTGTTTTCTCTTGTTTTCCAATCGCTCCTTGTCGCGTTCACGGTCCATCTACAAAATCGTGGAAACGTCACATACAGTATGAAATATTGAAATTATACTGATTTTTTGGGGAACTGTTTTGAGTGAAACTCAGTGGATTTTTTAACTGATTCCATAGTCACCTCTAATAAAGTTTGCCTCAAATCTCGAGCCAGCGTCGCAGTTTCCTGCAACAATTTTTGCTGCTCTTCCCTTTCCTTCTGCCAAGCTAGCTCCATGCGGACTTTGAGTCCAGGCATTTTCGTTCGCCCACTTGCGAGCAAACGTTCTTCTTCTAGCTACGAATTAGTAAAAAAATTTGTAGATAAAATTGGCACACTATCGATAAAGTCATATTTTTATTTAACGCCCGCGAGGAATATGTAATTTTAGGGTCCTGCTAAGAGTGGGGAAAAAATAAATTGACACATCGTGTAGTATAAATACACCAACTCATGAGAGAAGTGAGTACTTCTCCCACGGGCTGATTTACTTCTCCCACTGAGTGGTGAAGGGAACGTTTACGCGAATTTCAAGGATATTGCGACTCTTAAATCACTTCAATGTTGTTCTCAAGTTGTTGACTTTTCATTTTTGTATTGTTTTTCAACAGCAGCATAGCAATTTGTAAAAACGCCGTCGGTTTCTACATCTTTCAACGTGTTGTTTTTGATCCAAGCCACTTTTTATTGAACGTACCGTGTCGCCGCAAATACCGTGGTGGAAATGGGTGTTTCGAAAAAGTACCCAGTTTTTTGGGGATATGGTCAATTTTTTTTATAACAACCATTGGAATATAGTAATTTTCACGATCTTTGGATTGTTAATTTATTATCTATTCGAAAACAACTCATTCTATGTAAAAAGTAAAGAGGACCTTTTTGATTCAGAATGAGCCAATTTGTAATAAGATGCTTTTTTCGTACTAAAAAAGTTGACACGTAAATTTTTAACTTAATTTGTTATTTAGAAAAAAGTTTACAATTTTTTCGAAAAAGTATCCAAATATTTTTGTTCAGGAGGTTGAAAATTTCCATTTCTACTAGAGTACTTACGGCGGCACAGTGTGTCCAAGAAAAAGTGTTACTGAGACTTGGATCACTATTTGTGCTGATGCGCGCGGCAAATTATACAGAGAGCGAAATGAATCGCATCGAGCTCGAGAGTGCGCGAGAGTGGGGGGCATAAAATACTCCCCTACGGTCTCGGACGCGGCAAATTAACTAGAGGTTAACTAGAGGCGACTGTATATCGCCCGTTTCGCCTGAAAAAGATTAGGTCCAGAAAAAAAAACACTCAAATTCCTTAAAGGAAAAACCCAATCGCCAAAATACTTTCCAAATGAATATCAGTGGAAATCCACTGAAGATATACTTTAGGGAGTGCCTCTCGATAAGTAACAAGCCTTTAATGATTGAACAACCAGTGCGTGCAAAAATCACAATCAAACACCTGAATCCCTTCGCTCACACAATATAGTCTTGATTCTTAAAATCCCAAATTCCCGCTCACCTCGTTAATGCGCGATTGCATTTCAGCAAACTTAATTTGATACGCCGATCTTTCAGACGCCAGTTCAGTCTTAACTTTGGATGCTTCCAGTTTCGCATCGGACAGCTCGTCCTCCATCATCCACATCTGTTTTTCCAAATCCGTTATATTCGTCGGTGGAACTTCCTCGTCCTGAGGAAAATCGATTTCGATGAGAAACAAAATCACACTCATCTCCCGATTTCGTGCCATTCGATACACAATGGTAGAAAAATATACCTCGTCTGATTTCCCAATGGACGTGCCCGAATGTTTGCGTTGCCGAGAAGCCTTCAAATGCACGATATTTTTTTGCGCAGCTTCGAGCATGTGCTTGTACATGTCCCGCTCTTTTTTGTACCTCGTTAATTGGGTTCTGATGGACTGTATTTCGTCGTTGATGGCCAAAATTCGGTGCTCGTATTGCATTTTGCACTGGGCCAGATCTGCTTTCCTCACCTTTTCGGCGTTACTCAGAGCGTTCTTCAATTTTCTTATCTCGGAATCGAAGGCTGCTGTGTCGACCGTGAAATTTCTTTGGGCTTTTGATACGGCGTTGAAGTCGCTCAGTTTTTCGGACAGATTTTCGTTCTGGGAACAATTTTATCATTTTTAGTTACATTTCAAGAGCGGATACAGGTTTTTAATTGGGGGGGTGACGATAACGAAATTTTTACAAGAATAATTATAATGATGGTTCATGTACAGATGTAAACGGAAACACCGTTTTTTGATAATTTTACGGAATTACCATAAACAGTAAGCTGTGACTTCACGATGCTGCTGAAAATGGACAACATACTGACGTCTCAGCGATTTCATAATTTTATTTTCGAAATGACTTAAGTCATTCATAATGCAAAATTGATATTAATTTTAACTTCATATCTGTTTTCAGTAACTTATGGTGGTGGTTTGGAATGTCGTACGTACGATTTTTTTCATGTCTTCTAATTGCGCCGACATTGATTCTCGCTCTTTCTTCAATCTGTTGTTTTCTTCGCTCAGATCTTTGACTAGCGAATTTCTTTTCAAATTTCGTATTTGTTCCTTAAACATGAAAGTACGTAAATTTAGAAGTATACATTTCATAATAATATTCTTAATTATGTAGAGAGTATCTGGGTATTAATGATCGGTATAATATAAGTTTTGAAAAATGAATGACTAAATAAAATTTTATAATCTTTGATTTATTTTCTTCAAGCTTTCGGCCATTTTGATTCAAACCCTTATCAAGATCTACAATGATTAATTTTCGTTAACATTCCAACGTAAAAATGATAACCAAAAACTGCAAAATAATTTAATTTAATTTTCAACGAAATTTACCTCGAGACTAGATTTTTGTGACGACCATTCATTTTCCTTAGTTTTTAATTGTGCCAATTCTTTTTCTAAATCTGCTGCTGAAGATTCTCTTTTACGTTTTTCGTCCAGAATTTGACTGGAAAAACCGTTTTATTATATTTTTGATACACACATTTTTTTGAGATACATATTTCTCTCTTATGTTTGTCTTGACTGGAAAAACCGTTTCATTATATTTTTGAGATACACATTTTGAAGAAAAACATGTTTTCGTACCTTTGCAAATTTTCTTTCTCACTTTCGAGTTTCGATCTCAAATCCTCAAGTTTCGCATATTTGGAATTTAGATCGGAAAATTGTTGGACGCTTTTTTCTAATTCGCCTTCAATAACTGCAAAAAATTTATTTTCTCGTATTATAGTTTCACTTTTTGGAGTTTGATTAATAATTTACTCACTTCGGATTTTATCATCGTAATTTTGTTTGAGTTCATTAATTTTTTTGGTATTAATACTCGATTTTTGGAGCACGGCGTTTTTCTTCTTCAGTGAAGTTAATTCTGATTCGTTCGATTGTTTGTCTTTTTCCATTTGGCTTTCCAAATCTTCTTTGGTTTTTTCCAGCTGTGCTAATTTTGAGTGCAGTTCTTCTATTTGGGCAGCATTGGAGTTTTTGCTGCTTTCTAGCTCTTTTTTCAGCACTTTCAGTTCTGTCTCAAGTTGAGATTTCGATTTTTCCAGCTATTTTCGGGATGAAAAGAATTTGAATATTGAAGATATGAATGGAAAAATATTCGTGGATTTACTTGCCGATGCTATAGTTTTCGTTATTCGAGTTTCTTTTTCTGTGTGCTGAGTTATGTCTCCTCTAAGTTTCTCTAATTTATCCTTCTCGAGCGACAATTCTTTTTTTAATTTATTCACGGTGGTCTCCATTTTGTAGTTTTCATTTTTCAAATTCGATGACGATTCTACAAAAATGGGACATGTTTTTGGAATGTATGAATTTATGAAATAGAATTTGAAAAAAAGAACGTTACCAAACTGTTTTTTCAGTTCGCCATAATCTTTGCTGATTTTCTCTTTTTCTTCCGTAACCAAAATCAATCTTGACTTCAAACTTTTTTCTTCGTCCAAGAATTTCGCTTTTTCGGAAAACCAGGTTTTTCTGTCCGTATCTTGAGAAGCCGTCATTTCTTCCATCTTTTTTCGAACTAGATATTTACGTAACAAAAACATAATACATGAAAAATTTGTTACCCTATGGAATTTTTTATAAGGATTTTATAGGAATAAAAATTACGAGGAAAATTCACCTGTTCGTATTTCGTCATTTTTTCCATCCGAATTCAAAATACTTGGTTTCTCTTTTTTCGTCGCTTTTTCTTTTTCTATTTCTTTCGTAAGGGTGTCGATCTTGCTCTGCAAAACTCCATTTTCTTCTGCGAGTTTTTCTATTTTTGTTTGTTTTTCTAAATCAGTGTCTTTTTTTTCATCGACTACGCTCAGGAAAATTTCCATTGCCTCCCCTGAACAATGATAAATAATGATAGTTGAGAATGATCTTCTAATTTTATGGAAGAAAAAAATGACTAACCTATGTCTTTTCCCAATTCGTCGATAATTTTTTTAATTTGTGTTTTATTCGTATTGTCTGTAACCGTTTCCACAGATTTATTTTTATACTCGTTTCCAATTTTTTTTAAGGCTTCCTCGATTTTTTTCACCTGGAAAGTTTTTTTCGAAGAAAATGAGATAATTTGAGTATCTTTTTAGTTTATTTTTCATCTCTTTTTTTACCTGGTCGTAACGTTTTTCTAGGTCTGTTTTTTCTTTTTCCAATAATTCGGATTTACGTTCAATTTTTCGTAACTTAAATGACAAAATTCGGCAGTTTTTGTTGGATTGTTCTAAATTTTTTCTGATGTTTGTGTATTCGTCGACTTGTTCTTCTCTGGAAAATGATGCAGAATTTATCAAAAACTCTTGAAAATAAAGAGAAATTCATACAAATTTTGTCTACACTAACAAAATTTTGAGTTTTGCATTCTCGATACTTATCAAATTTTGTTTTTTCCTCATTTTCAGCTTTTTTGAGGCGTATCCACGAATTTCATCATCTTTGTCCAACACAGGAAAGTTGGTTTGCTACAGCCAACCAAACATTTGGTAGATATTTAGCCAACCAAATTTTGATTTGTGCATATCAAATTTTGACTAGCTGTATCAAATTTTTATTTAGCTGAAACGCATTTTTGGTCTCTGGTAATAAAATTTGGTTTTCTCTACCAAACTTTTTGGTTGGTTAAATATCTACCAAATGTTTGGTTGGCTGTACCAAACGACTTTTCAGTGAATAATACGAACAACACAAAAATATCCTTTTATACGGATTTTTTAGACTAAATTTGTCAAATTCGAGTCCCACACGTTGAAGAAAGTTGTCAGGATACCTGAAGTTATCTTGCATTTCGTACATTTCTTCTTCCAACTCTCGAATCTCTTTTTTCATGTCTTCATTTTCGTCCATGAGCGACTCGCAAAGTGTTTCTGCAGCGGCTAATTTAGCCCGCAGTTCTTCATTCGCTTTCTCCCGGTCACTCCTGTTATTCCTTGCGTTCAATTCCCTTTCGACATTTTTCATTTCGATCAATAAGTTACTTTTCTCTTCCGTGAGTCCTACAAGAAATATCGAAAAATGATGGATATTTATCATTTAGATCGAGCGGCATGACAAACTGAAGGAACGGTACATCAAATAGATGAATAATGTTGAGAATTCAACCTAAAAAAAAGTATATTCCTTTGTATACATTGAATTTTTCAAATTTCGAAGTTCCATAGTTGAAGTTTCACACTGTAAACCTATGAAGTTTCTCTTTAAGTTCATGTTGTTTTATGAAAATTACATGTGGTTGAATGCAAATTTTGTGGAGTTCATTCATAGAAATCCCATAATCGTGAACAAAAAGTCTTTAGAATTTATGTACTCTTGTATTCATATAGGGTTCCATAGGAATTCTATAGAGTCTAACAATCACGACGATCACAATTTGATACGTTAATACAACGAACATTGCAGATGTAACGAACCTTTGATAGAACGATGAAAATCAAGAACGCAGCAAGAAATTTTGTTCGGGGGGGGGGGGGGGGGCTGGGGGGGTTTTTATACGAAATTAATTAAGCAAGTTCAAGTAAAGTCTTATTAGAGAATGGTGAAATATTTCTAAATTCTTAGAGTTTTCAAAACTTTTTGAAATCTCTAAAATTTCCACCATTTTTAGAATTCTTTAATTTTGAACTTAAATTATTTTGACAATTCTTAAAATTGTCGAAATTCCCTAGACTTTTGAAATTTTCCGAATACTCCAAACTTTGAAAATTCGCGAAATTTTTGCAAATCTTGGAATGTTCAAAATTATCAATTTTCTCAAAGTTTTAGGAATTCGTGAGAATTTCAAAAATTTAATGACTATTCTCCGTCATTAAAGTTTGCATTGTAAATTTTTATAATTTTCAGAACTGTTTCAAATCGCTGCAATTTCCAAAAATTTCGAAATTCTGAAAAATCCGAAAAAATCAAAAATTCTCAACATCCTCTCAAATTTAGAATTTATCAAAATAGTAGTAGAAAATATTGAAATGTTGAAAATGTGTCAACTTGACAAGTTTCTTGAAATTTGGAAGAATTCGTAAAATTTTCAAAATTTCAAGAATATTACCAAAACCTCCTCAATTCTCGGGATTTTCAAAACTTTTTGAAATCTCTGAAATTTCTGAAATTCTGAAATTCTGTAAATAGTCAAAACACTAAAAACTTTCGGAGTTTCATAAATTGTTGAAAATCTTTAAATATTCTAAATTATCAAGTTTCACGAAACTAAAAGAATTCTCAAAATTTTCTTAATTTCAAGAATTCAAAAAATATTGTAGGTTTTCAGAATTTTCGAAACTTCAACAAATCTCTAAAACTGTCGAAAATTCTGAAATTCTTGAAATTCTCAAAATTCCAATTACTTCCAAAATCCTCAACATACTTCAAACTTTGAAAATCCTCAAAATTGTTAAAAATTTCAAAATGTTAAAAAGATTCCAAATTATTAAGTTTTAAGTTTCTCGAAATGTTAAGAATTCGTGAAATTTGCATAATTTTAAGGATCATGAAAATATTGTGAATTTTTATAATTTTCAAACCTTTTCTGAAACTTCGAAATTTTCAAAATTTTCAAAATTCTAAAAATTTCCGAACTACTAAAAACTTCCAAAATGCTCAAAATCCCCTGAAATGTAAAAATTCCCAAAATTGTTGAAAATCTCGAAATGTCAAAAATGTCACAAATTATCAAGTTCCTCGAAAACTTTGACACTTTTGAAAATCAGTATTGTTTTCCTGCTTTTTTAAAAATATACTTTTCTGCAATGTGCTAGATGTTTCAAATTTTCCAGAATTTCGGGGGGGGGGGGGGGGCTCCAGCCCTCTCCCTGGCTACGCGCTTGACAAAAATGGTATCCCCTACTCAGCCGTTAGGAGTGAGCGCGTCAATTGTAAAAGACCGGCGCGCATGCGTGTCATTGCGCGCGCACAAAATGTTCCGGTGGTGGGAACCCCTCTTGTCGTCGTTCTATCGAGGAATTCGGCTCCCGATCTCTGCATTGTATCAAGGCACGAGTGTACACACATTATGAAATTACCTTTATTCTCTTGCTGCAACTCTTTCACGCTTTTCTGCAATTTCATCACTTCGTTGATTGTTGTTTTCGTAGACACCGTGTCCATGCTTGCTAATCGCCTCAAGAGAATCTCATTTTTCTCCCTTTCCGCGCGCTCGCATCTTATTTTCATTTCGTTGAGTTGAGCTTTCAATTTTTCCATTTCATTCTAGACACCGAGAAAAACATTTTCAATTATATTTATTGTAATTCTGTGTATTCAAAATGAAAAAATTCTAATTTTTTCGGAAACTGCACTATGGAAGCAGTAAATGAAATTCGGAAAAAAGGTGACATCTTTGTTCGTTGTGTTTTTCGATGGGGTGTAGAGGAAAAAAATGAATGTCTTATTCATGGGAAAATTAGAGGAAAAATGCGGTAATGCATTTTTGGCGTCCATAATGGAAACGACTATTGCGGTTCTAATACGAAGCTTTTTTTCAATACACAAATTGATTGAGGGCTTTCGAAATAATTTATTCGTACAATTTTTCACGTGTGACAGAAATATCATAATTATACGTTAAGGATTCGGAGATTTCAGTTGAAAAATTCGGTACTCGAGAATTTTTGAAAATTTTTCCTTAATTCGAGCATAAAAATTTATAGTTTCGTAAATTTTGTAATCATCTTATAATACGCCAAAATTACGAAAAGAATAAAAAACGCAATTTTCGAACTAACTTTTTTCAAATTTGCGATACAAAAATACGTAATTTGTCCCAAATAATTTTCGAGATGGTGTCATTTGTGCGCAAGTTTTTTGAGCACTGTATACATTGTTCACCAGACGATTGTGCACTGGACGATTGTGCACAAATCTAAATAACTTTTTGTGCACAATCGTTCGGTGCACAATCATCCAGTGAACAATTATGCAGTGCTAAGAAAACTTGTGCACAATCGACACCCTCCCTAATTTTCGAGTGCCCTCAATTCATACTTCACAAGTATTTTTCTACACTCAAGAAGTCTACAAGCTTCAAAATTTTCGACGTGCACATTGGACGTTCTTTTTCAAGCATAATTAATAATTAATAAACATATAACTAAAAATAAGACAGTTGAAAGATGCTCTTGCCCTTCAAATAACGTTCATCTTTTCGTGTAGTTTAATTATAAAATGAACCTGCGTGAAAATACTCTGCATACACTACGTAAATATTTTTAATTTTATTTTATTGACGTAGCGTTTACTTTTTTTACATAAAATGTAACAAAATTTCATTTTTTATGGAGAGATGAATATGAAGATTTTTGAAAACTGATAAAGTTTACTATGAAGCTCTTAAAATTTCGTGATTTTGAAACAAAATTCCTGAAATTTTCAAAATTTTGATAATATTTCCGAAAATTCAAAATATACAACTAATGATTTTTGCAATTCGTACATATTAATATTTCTACTGCAACTTCATGTAAAATATCCAATGGGCCAAAAAACGACCGGGAAAAAACATTTTCAATCAAACTGTCATTCAAGCAAGATCAAAAATGTTTTTCCCAGAACCATCCTTAAATAAAAAACACCTTCTCGGTTTTTTCTCCTTTTTCTTTATCTCGAGTAAGCGTTCCCTCTTTAATCGTGAAAGATTGATCACGTTCCGGTTCGAAAACTCGGGATTTTCTGACCTAGGTACAAAAATTATTTTTCATACTCACGATGTAGAAAGCGCAGCTTTATTGCACAAGTATTGCATTATTTAGACAAATGTATTATTTCGTTTTGTGAACCACGCACAATTTATGTAAAAATTAAATCGACAGTTTTTAATTTTGCAACATTCAGATTTAAGATGACACGGAAGCCATTGTGATTCATAATAATAAAAAGTCGAGCTTTTTTTGTAACGGCCATGCTTTTTCAGAACTATACCTGTATTATGAATTCCGCATCGGTGCTCGACGACGCGCCGTTAGTTTTACTTATCACATTTTTTATCTGCAGTTTTTGCGGCTGCCCTGCAGCGTAACTTCCGTTATCCGAATGCCGGCGCGAGTTGAAACCGTCCGATTGCGAACCAGTGTAAGCTTTCGATTTGCCCGGCGCGATCGCGCTGTTCAAATCGGCTTCGGCGTTTGTTAGGTCCATTACGGAATTCCAATTGGCTGCGTTGGTCGGCGTCGTCTTTTCGTCTTTCAACAAATTCGACGTCGAGGACCAATTTCTTTTGGATTCCGGATTTTCCGGTGTCCTGTTTTACGATTTTGGGATTTTAACGAGATTGGGAGATTGCGGGTTTGGTTGGGTTGAGAAAAACTGGAGTTAGACTGATGAAGCTTTATTGGTCGTTTTTGCGGTGTTCTCACCTCAGTCAATTACCGTTTATATCGATATTTTTTGAAGTTTCGGGTAAAC
>JAPYZK010001499.1:0-27410 GCA_030522785.1 Platygaster equestris | reverse complement strand
TCTCAGTCCGGCTGACGGATATTTCAATTGCTCCTACTGAACGAAAAAGTGGGAGCCGATGAATAACTATTTTATTTATTGCCTCTATAATAAATTTCTATTAGAACAAGTGTCAGTTCCAGTCAATACAACTGAAAATTTTCAGTGATAACACCCTCCCAACTGAGTTTTTCAGTTGGGCCGGTTCCAGCTCAGATTTTCAGTTAGACTGACCGAATTTTTCAGTGATAACGGGTTGTCAACGGCATTTTTCAGTTGCAACCAACGAAAATTTCTGTTGCTTTAACTTTTATCAGTTTTGTAACTGAAAAAAACGAAGTTGTACTGACTGACACGTTTTTTCTCAGTGTATTGGAAGATTGTGAACGTGTCCGAAATTCTCAGAGTTTTCAATACTTATTCATATCTCTGAAATTTCTAAAATGTTTGAAATGCTCGAAATTGTGGAAAATTCTCTGACTTTTGAAATTCTCGAAATACTCCAAACTTTGAAGATTTGCGATCATGTTGAAAATCTTGAAATGTTCGAAATGTTCAAAATTATTAAGTCTCCCAAAGTTTCATAAATTTGTTGAATTTTCGGAATTTCAGTAAGTATGGAAGTATTGTAACTTTTCAGCATTTTTAAAACTTTTATAAATTTCTGAAATTTCTGGAATGTTCAAACCCTGGGAAGTTCGAAAATTATCAAGTTTCTTGAAAACTCTGACACTCGTGAAAATCATGATTCTCGAAATAACAGAAATTCGTAAAATTCTCGTAATTTCAAGAATTATAATAATACGTGAAATTGTGAATTTCCAGAATTTTCAAAACTTTCTTAAAACTTCGAAATTTTCAAAATTGTTGAAATTCTGAAATTTTTCAAACTTCTAAAAACTTGTAAAATTCTCGGAATCCCCCAAACTCTAAAACTTCCCAAAATTGTTGAAAATCTTGAAATGTTAAAAAATGGTAAAAATTATCAAGTTTCTCGAAAACTTCGACACTCGTGAAAATCAGTATTGTTGTACTATTTTTTTCTCCCCCCCCCTCCCCCCCCCCCCCCCCCCCCCCCCCCTCCTGGCTTCATGCTCACTCGCGGCCGATTAATACCAATTTGTTATACTGATCAGGCTGCACAACCAAAACACATAGTCGCTGCAGGGGCGATTTCTGTTACTCAATAATCGTCAATAATTATCTGTTTCTCTCGATAATCCCCTCAAACGGCTTAGAGCATGCAGCTTAGAGGCGGGCAAAAGGTGCGTAATAATTGTTAATTATGAGCGACAAGCGCCAGGAATGAGGCCTGAAAATTCGACAGACTTTAGGATTTCCGAGCGATATAAAGCCGGATTCTGATTTTTTTCTATTCTTCCTTCTTCTTCTTCGCGTCGAGCAATGTCGAGTGATTACACTCGAAAACCAATCGCCCAGACGTCTACGAATCACAGACGCAATTGCGAGTTACTGGAGCGTGACACAATGTCTTGCATGGAGAAAATGACATGGCTACTTACAGAATCCACATTCGAAAGGCTGCAGGCTCATGATAAAGACACGTTCAAAACGTATTCACGTCAATTTTGACGTAAATTTGCAGAGTGGAGGTTCTCATCGACTGCATTTCAATGGTTGCAATATTTCTCTTCAATAAGGAATCAGGGCCATTCATTTCTCCTTACTGCGATAAGTCAATAACGAAATTAAACTGCAGTGGCTGAATTTGTTCCTGTAGCGCGACCAAAATTATGCATTCCACTAAAACACCGTAATGAAGAAAAAAGGGCAAAAAGCCGAAATCACGGCTTCTACAGTGAAGCCGCACCTTCCATTATCCTTGATTTCAGTCATTTCTGGTCTGAAACGTCCCTTGAATTTAATTGATCAACTCGGGGTTTCCCGCGGCCCCGAAATTACGAGCCATTTCGTTGCAACTAATTTCGCGCGCGTAATTATTTTCGCGCTATCCCGGACGCGACCTTTCGACCCTTTCGACCCTTTCTCCGACTACCGCGACCATCATTTATCATCATTTATTGTAAAAATGTACGGCTAATTTTGTCGTTAAAGATGATGCTTGCAGGATCTAGACACTGCTGGGTCATTAGTAAGGTTGTGCAATGATATAGCATTGCATGTCAATTGCATTACCATTACAGCGATCAGAATCTTTCAGAAATTACAATTCAGAAAATGTTGAAAAAATTTGGGAATTTTAGAAAAACTTCAATGATTTTTAACAATCATGTACGGAAATTCCGAAAATTTTCGAAATTTTTGAAGATTTCGAAGAATTTTACAAATTTTTCACGAAATCCGCATGTTTTCAGAAATTTCAGATGTTTTTGAGAATAACGTGATTTCTAAATATTTCCGAAAATTTGAACATAAATTTTGGAAATTTTGAACAATTGCGAGAATTTTCCAAAATTCCATAAAATTGGAATAATTCCAACACTTTCCATAAATTACATAATTTACAAAAATTTTCGAGAACTTTAATGATTTTCAACAATTTTAGAAATTTTCAAAATTCTATAAAATTTGGGAAATTTGGACAATTTTCAACTATTTTCAAGACATTGGAAAATTTTTTTAAATTTTACAAAATTGGGAAAAATTCAAACAATTTCTAAAAACTTGAACAATTTCCAACAATTTTGAAAATTTTGGAGAATTTAGAAAATTCCAAAAAATTTCGGAAATTTTCAAAAATTATGAAGATTTCGAAGAATTTTACAAATTTTCACGAAATCCGTATATTTTCAAAAATTGCAGAAGTTTTTGAGAATAACGTGCTTTCTAAATATTCCCGAAAACTTGAACATCAATTTTGGAAATTTTGAACAATTCCGAAAATTTTCAAAACTTTGGAAAATTTTCAAAAATTCCATAAAATTGGAAAAATTCCAACAGTCTCAAAAAATTACATAATTTACAAAAATTTTTGAGAATTTCAACAATTTTCAACAATTTTGGAATGCACAGTATGAATTCTCGCCAAATTTACACAATGTCTTGCATATGTGCATGGAAATTTGTATTGGCGCAGAGAATTTCTGCATTCTACAGTGTCAGCAAGCGGTAGAAGCAGTATTTTTTCCGATTTCGAATTCTTCAGTTATTATTGCTTGACTTATTTGGAAGAATGGCATTTGTAAAATTATTTTAATTGTTTCAGGTGGATTCAGACGCATGTGGGAAGACTTGTTGGCCACGGCAATGAAACCGTTCCCGGGTAGCGACTTAGGCAGCGTCCCGGAAGGCGCCAATGTCACGTCCACGAAAAAGGTTCGTAACATTCGACAACAAAGTTAGAGACTCAAGGACGTAGTCAGAAATTTCGTTCGGGAGGGGCTAAGGAGATTTTTACTCGTAATTGATTTAACAAGTTCAAAAAGTAGAGTTTTATTAGAGAATTGTGAAAATTTTCTTAATTCTCAGAATTTGCAGAACTTTGGAATCTCTGGAATTTTCGAAATTGTAAAAATTGTCGAAATTGTCGAAATTCTCTAGACTTCTACAATTATCGAAATATTCCAAACTTTGAAAGTTCGGGAAATTGTTGAAAATCTTTAAGTGTTGAAAATGTTGGGAATTATCGAGTTTCTCAAAGTTTCAGAAATTCATAAAATTTTCGGAATTTCAATAATAATAATTCAAATTCCGAAAATTGTATTAATTTTTATTATTATAAATTTTTACATTATATCAATTTATTATTATGAAAGTATCGTAAATTTTCAGAATTTTTAAAACTTTTTAAAATCTCTGAAATTTCCGAAATTCTGAGAATTCTGAAGAGTTCAGAAATTTTCGAAATCCTCTAAACTTTAACATCAGAATAGTCAGATATCTTGAAATATGTTGAAAATGTTACAACTGCACAAAAGTTTCTCGCAATTTCGAAAATTCGTAAAATTTTTGAAATTTCAAGAATTATGAGAGGGCCTCAATTCTCAAGATTCTTGAAACTTTTTTCAATCTCTGAAGTTTCTAAAATTTTTGGAATTCTAAATATTGTCGATATACTGAAAAATTCCGAAATTCTCTGAATTACTGAAAATCTTGAAAGGTTCCAAATTATCGAGTTTTTCGAAATGTGAAGAATTCGTAAGATTTTCACAATTTCAAGAACCATGCAAGTATTGTAAATTTTCAGAATTTTTAAAACTTATACAAATCTCTGAAATTTACTAAAATTTTGAAATTCTCGATCTTTTCAAAATTCTGATAACTTCCAAAATCCTCAAAACACTTCAAACTTTAAAAATTCTCGAAAGTGTTTAAAATTTTGAAGTGTTATTAAGTATCTCGAAATATCAGAAACTTGTAAAATTTGAAAAATTTTAAGAATTATGAAAACTGCCTTAATTCTTGAGATTTTCGAAAAACTGTCTCAATTCTCAAGATTTTCGAAACTTTTTTCAATCCGGAAATTTCTGAAAATGTTTGGAATTCTGGAAATTGTCAAAATACTAAAAACTTTCGAAATTCTCTGAATTATTCAAAATCTCGAAATGTTCCAATCATCGAGTTTCTCGAAATGTGAAGAATTCGTAAAATTTTCGTAATTTCAAGAATCACAAAAAAGTTGTAAATCTTCATAATTTTTTAAACTTGTACAAATCTCCGAAATTTACGGAAATTTTGGAATTCTTGTAATTTTCAAAATTCCAATAACTCCCAAACTCCTCAAAATACTTCAAACATTGAAAATTCGTAAAATTTTTGAAATTTCAAGAATTATGAAAACTTCGTTAATTCTCAAGATTTTCGGAACTTTTTTCAATCTCTGAAGTTTCTAAAATTTTTGGATTTATGAAAATTGTTGATACACTAAAAACTTTCGAAATTCTCTGAATTACTGAAAATCTTGAAATGTTCCAAATTATCGAGTTTCTCGAAATGTAAAGAGTTCGTAAAATTTTCGTAATTTCAAGGATTATGAAAATATTTCAAATTTTCAGAATTTTCGAAACTTGTACAAATCTCTGGAATTTACGGAAATTTTGGAATTCTTGAAATTTTCAAAATTCCAGTAACTTCCAAATTCCTCAAAATACTTCAAACATCGCAAATTCTCAGAATTGTTAAAAATTTTAAAATGTTAAAAATATTCCAAATCATCAAGTTTCTCGAAATATTAAGAAGCCATAAAATTTTCGTAATTTTGAGAAGTATACAAATACTGTGAATTTTTCAAATTTCTAAAACTTTTTTACAACTTCGAAATTTTCACAATTCTTGAAATTTTGAAAATTTTCAAACTTCTAAAAACGTCTAAAATCCTTGAAATCCTCCAAAATCCAGTTCCCAAAGTTGTTGAAAATGTCGAAACTTTGAAATGTACAAACTCAGCGTCCCTTCACAATACCCACTTTCCTCGAAAGTTGCTGCACTTGTGAAATTCAGTACTGTTTTACTTTTTTTTTTTTTTTTTTCATATACTTTTTTGCAATGTGCTAGATACTTCAAATTTCTCTGAATTTCGAGGGGGGCTTCAGTCCCCTTAGCCCCCTCCCTGGCTACGTCCTTGTGGAGACTGCACGACATAATAAATATTATTGTACCTTGAATGAATATTGGAAGCTGCACATATTGCATAACATTTGCTAATATGTATCAATCATGTTCGCAGGTCGTCGGTGGTCAAGTCGTGACCGTCAATGAAACGTCGTACGTCAGCCCGGACAATATGAGCATCTTCCGCCAAGTCGTGATCAACGTGGAATCCCATAACGGAGCGAACAACAGCAGTGCCGAAGACGTATCCACGAGCACCACTGAGCGAGACGTCGAAGAAACAACCAGCCCCAACGAAACCGCAATGAACGCCGGCAACGAAAAATCCGACGAGAACCGCAACAACGAAATCCCGACGAAAGAGCAAACCGATCTGACGGCTTAGATGAATACTGTTAATATACGGAGTCCACGAATTTATTATTGTACTCGATAATATGTTTGTTTGTTTGTTTTTCTCTTTTTTTTTCAACTACGTAATAGTAGATTCGCGGTGTTTTCTTTTCATTCGTAAATAGTTAAATTCGCGCAGTTTGTTTGGTGAAATGGAAAACGAGGTGACGATTTCAGTCCTCTTCGGTCCTTTTGTACTGTTTTGTACTGCAGCGGCGTCAGAATAACGGATGAGCTCTTTCTTTCGCTCTCGGTGATGTCGCCTATGTAATACGTATATGCTGGAATATACATATACAAAGCTCCTGCAGCCAAGCACCACGTTGAACAAAATGTAAAAAATGGAAAAAATGAAGCGCGTACGTGTGATTTGAGCGAGAATAAGGTTGTTTGGTTGCGAACAGGCGATATGACCCTTTGAATAAAAGGTGTTCGAGTTGACTACGATTTTGGCTATAACGTAACAATTAGTGTAGCTCCTTACTTATGTAATAAATTGCAGTCAAATATCAATCATGCATGTACTTATTACCGAAAACTGTGAATTAGAGTTCCTATAAATAGAATTTGGCTATCCGGCGCAACTGTCTGATTGGCTGGATCCAAAGCTTGGCCCAAAATAGCGGCTCCAATAGAAAGAAGCGATTGTATGTACGTGACGAATGTATGTGTGTGTACCGCCGCTATTTTGGGTCAGACGATCGACGCGTACACACTTTGCAGATGGCCAGACTCTCTATTTATTGGAACTCTACTGTGAATGATAGCTACACGTTATCTATACATATATGAGAGCTTTACGATTTCCAAAAAACTTGTTGGTAAACGTTTATTGATTAGCACACTTGTCAACAGATTCAACCAATAATTGCACAAATTGCAGGAGGAACGAGGGACATCCGGATACGTAACATTCATACAGGATATGCGATTTTCAGAAACCAGAGGTAGTTTAAACAGATCGAGAAATTTTGAACGAAGAGAAATAAAAACGGCCAAGTATATATAAATATTGGAGGTAATATATAATATTGAAGGTAATATATATATATTGGAGGCATTTTCCGAACAAATTTCCAACTTCTAAAATCGCGAATACTCCGCATGAAAAATATTGATGCTGATAATTTTTAATTGGAAAATTTAGATTTGGTACACTCCTGTTAGAAAAATTCATGAGAACAAAATTCTAACTGTCCGAGGTTAAATTTTGATCAAGTTTCAAAAATCGTAATTATAATTCCGATGTTACATGTTGGTAAAGTTTCAAAAATCGTAATTATGATGAATCGCATTTGAACTCGGATTAGCGAGAGATTTTCGTTCGGAGAGGGTCATCCCTCTATTTTGAAATACACGGGGAGAAACAACGAAATTGTGTCGCTGAGATGACCAGAAACGATTTTATAGTACGTATTAAGAATATCCTTTGACTCCCGTATGAATCCCTGAAGGTTGACAACCGTACCGACGTAGCAGCTCGGGAGAGAGATCTTCCGAGTTGATCAATGTTGATTATCTTTATCTTGCTTGTTTTTCGCCATCTTGGATTACAAAAACAATTTTCTCTAGGCCATGCAGTTTACCAACTTGGCAAAATAATATATACACATATGGGTTTTATGCCCCTTATGCGCACATATACCAGAGAGGCTTACATAATTGTGATGTTGTGATGTTCACGCACACTTCTTAATTATTACTATATATGCATATATGATACAGTATATATATACATCAGCTGCATATATAGTGGTGAACGTGGTGAATTAATGTTAACAGCAGTTGACAGTTTGACAGTTCTTCAAGTTGCCAAGTGGCTTCAAGCTTCAAGTTGACTGAAGTTGAAGTTGACGGTTGACTGCGGTTGACTCCAGTTGACTCAGTTGACGGTGGTTGACGGGTGGACGGTGTGATTGCTAGTGATTGGTGATATGAGGGTGATGTGGAAATTCGGAAGGGCGAAATTACAATGGAAATAACAAAAATATTTCAATACCTGGCGACCTTATATTTTATCGCGTCTACATGTATATTACTCACAGTTTCCGCGGTCATTTCCGATTTACGATCCTGCTCCGAACCTACGTGCTCTGGTATGCAAAAGGAAGCCATACTTTAACTCCGATTGACAATTGACAATTCACATTCCAGCTTTAAACTCGATTTTAGAATTTTTCCTTTTCAGTACAACAATATTTATTACTATTTTAGAGGTAATTACTCGTCATTACGATAAATTTGAATGAAAAGAATTGAACGCTTTGTTTGGCAATTTATGTGTAAAAATTGAAAGAAATGCAATTTACAGAAATATGTAATCGAGTTGTGGATTTTTTTGAACTGCAGTTAAATTGACAGTGGCTGTCAAAAAACGAAGTTAATACTTTTAAAGAAATAAACAGAAATAATATGTTGAGATATTCCAAGTGAGTTGCAGCAATTGTTGAGATTCATAGTAATTGGCAAGTTAATAAATGGGAAACTAAAAGTTGAGAATCTTGTTGTTACTGTCGATGAAGAAAATACTAAAAATGCAGTTGTGTGTCATTGCAGAAGCGGTATCATTAGCGAAAACTGTCACCGACTATCATTCCAACGACCATGGAATTTTGGGATTCAAAAAGAACGTCGACGTGAAAATATTCAGCAAATCTGCTGGAAACAGAACTGACATCTGGGGAGTCGAAGTAACAAGAAAATGATTGCAACTAAATAACTTTTTCATCAATTTGTTACCTTCTCATTTTTTTTTCTTCTGACTTATAAAGCGTTATTTTTTACATTTATTTCAACTTTTCAGCTCGAACTTTTTAATGCTCTACATTACAATCATCAATTATATATATATTTCAAAACTTGTGAAAAATAGAAAATGACATAAATGTTGTAAGACACTCATTCAAAATATCATTATCATTATCACTATGTGCATAGCCAATCAAGTTGTAACACAAATTGAAACGTGAAAATTGAATTATTGAAATTTTTACAGATCTATGGAAAACGTGGCTACGCCCCTCACCGATTTTTGAGGGAGCACAAAGTTCTGGAAAAAAATGTCTCGTGCCTACGGCCAACTGAAATAACAGAGCAACTTTACAATTCCACGGAATGTTTAGATTTCACAGCAGCAAGTGACCCAAAAGAACATGTGGTAGCACCGAAACTGGATGAAATATCGCCTTCATTTCAAGTTTTTGATGGAACCACAATTCCTGTAAATATCGAGGAAAGTGCTCCAGAAACTAAGAGTTACTCTACTCAGGTTCCCAATCCTCCTGAAGCTCAAGAAGGTGAAGGAGAAGAACCAATTTTAAGTTTTCATCCCATTGTGGAATCTACATTGTCTTTTATCTCCAACGCTTTTTCGGCGTCCACCAAAACTTTGGATTCTAACAAGTTACTGCTGCACGAGGAAGAAGAAAGAAAAAAAGAGGAAGAAAAAGAAAATGAAAAACAAGAGGACAATAAAAGTTTAGAAAACTTGAAAAGGGATAAAAATAAGGAAATTGGAGCTGTGCCAGATACACTGCCGAACGCCACGAGTCAGGTTGAATTGACTCAACAAGTGCCAAAATTAGAAAAACTTCAAGTTCCAAAGACTGTTGATGATGGCCATTTTTTGGAAACAAAAGTTGAGGATAAAATAGATCATGTTGAGCAGGAAAAAGCAAATGTAGACAAGACAGGAAAATATGAGGTGAATGTGGAAAAGGAAAATGAAAACTTGATAAAGGAAGACAAAAATGAAAAAAAAAACGATGAGTCGAAAATTGAAAAAAAAGATGAAAACTTGGAGAAGGATGAAAGAATTATAGAAAAAGGAATGGAAATTTTGGGAAATGAAGAGGATGCTGTGAAAAATGTGGAAAATGAAGATTTTCACATAGAAAATGAAGATGTGATTGTAGACAAGAAAAATATGAATGCAGAAAAGATAGAGGAAGATGCAGAAAACTTGGAAAAAAACAAACTTGAAAGAGTTCTAGTGCCTGAAAAAATAGAAAAAGCCGAAGAAATCAAAATTGAAAAAGAAAAAATTTTGGAAAACCCTTCGACTGCCAATAATGAAAAATCCGAAGAAGTCGACAAAGTCGTGGAAATAAAATCTGATGATTCTGGTGAAATTGGTGAAATATTGTCAATGGGTAGAAAAGTTGCATTTTTGGAGGTGATTGGGGAAAATTCAACTCTTTCAGACGTTTCCGATGAGAAAGAGAAAATTGGCAAGTCGCATATAATATAGAGTATCAAATTTTTAAGAGTTGGTCGTTGAATACGTTTTACGTACTCCTGATTTTTTTTTTTTTTTTTTTTTTTTTTTTTTTTTTTTTTTTTTTTTTTTTTTTTTTTTTTTTTTTTTTTTTTTTTTATTATAAAATTCAGCTTGGTGATTAAACAACAAGCATTGCCAATGAGTTTTAATTTTCAGAACAACAAGAGCCACAAAAAGAGGAGCCTGCAGTAACTGAAATGCCAATGAATCATATGGAAACTTTGTCATCAAAACCAGAACAAATGATTTCTCCAGAAGCTTCTGCTAGTGAAATAGTTACGCAAAAAGAAAAAGAAAAAGAAGACAAAAACAGTTCGATTCAATCAACACCAATTGAAACTATTTTGCCAGTTGAAGAAAAAAATGCCGTTTTTCTCGGGCTGGCGGCCAATATGACTGATGAAAAAGTGGATGATAGTAGCTCCAGTCTCAAATTGGAACAAGTTGACACAGTTGAAGAAAAGGAGGAGGAAGAGAAAAGGAGTAGTTTTGAAGGTTCAATCAAAGTTGAAAATACTGAAACTGAGCAACAAGGTACAGTTAGCATAATATTATACCTCTACATTTGTAAAAGCATCTTTTGACTCACTTTCCGCATGATTTGAACTATTTTTGGACGTTTTTCAGATACAAGCTTATCTTTCTATCTTCCCTATATTATGCGTGTATACACACGATTTTTAGTAGTTGAAAAAAGATGTTAATGGACATTTTTCCAGACATGAAAAATTATTAATTTGAAAACGTTCATTTTTATCACTGGATTGTTGATTCAAAGAAAAATCCATGTTCCCAGTCAGTTTTTGTTTTCATTAGCAATTTAAATGTTTTTTGCGAGAAAAAAAAAATCCACCGAGCCGGGAATCGAGCCCAGGACCTCCCAATTTCATGTCGGGTGCTCTAATTGAAATTGGGAGGCCCTGGGTTCGATTTTCGGCTCGGTGGATTTTTTTTTCTCGCAGAAAACATTTTAATTGCTAATTGAAACAAAAACTGACTGAGAACATCGAAAGACATGGATTTTTTCTTTGAAAAATTCTTGATACGTTTGCAAGATTTCTAACGTATATATGTATTTTTCCTATCATAATTTTCAGTATCGCCAACTGGTTTTTGCAATGCTGATGACATTGATGATGCTGACAGCGGCCCGTGTCCAGAAAAGTCGTCAACGTCGACAACTCCCACCGAGTCACGTGATGAAATACACGCGAATCCCGAAGAAATGAAAAAAAATCCTCGCAACTTTTGGGAGGGCGTGATTTACGTCAGCATTACAGCATTTACTACCCTTATATTTTCACTCGGATATTATTATATCGAGGTATGAAAAACAAGAACTTTCTTTCTTTTTTTAAAGAGCACTTTTCACTTCAAGTTGTACTGAATTTGTGTTTTATTCGTTTTGAATCTCTCAAGTCCTCCAGCGGACTGCAAGTAATTCGAATCATATTATTATATATGAAATTGCGATATTTAAATCTGTTAGGAATAAACATGTTGTAAAAATTGATGACTTTCAGAATTCGAGACGAGACAGTCGTCTTATAGAAAAAATAAACAAGCTGGAAAAAGAACTTATGATTTCTACCAAAGAATGCATAATTTTGGACGATAATTTCAAGTCTACGTGTACGAAGGTTTGTGAAAATTTACCATTTTTCGAGGGACATCAATGAATATTATTATATAGTGTACTATATTATTATTTAATATTATTTATGATTGAATTATGTAATATTATTATATAATATTATTTATGATTGAATTATGTAATATTATTATATATTATTTATCATTGAATTATATAAAATTACAGTTGAATTCGATACAAGACCAGTCTTTTGGTTCCAATGAAATGGTGTTGTCATTGAAAAAAGAGCTCGAGGAATCGAAGGTATGTTTTTTCATTTCTTCATTTCGAATGCAAAGATCAATGAGTAAAAAGAGTTGTAAATATTCTGAAAAATACATAATACGACGATGATTGTGGCAGAATGTGAAGCTCGATCTCGAGGAGCAAGTAGCGACACTAGAAAAAGAGCTGGAAAGTGCGAGTGAAGCTGGACTGGAATTGGAGAGGATGCTGCGGCAAGTTTTGTCGTCGAGTAGCGAAGACAACAATAAACCTCTCGCCAAATCAATTGAGGATCTCCAAGAGCGACTGAATGCTCAACAAGCCGCAAACGACTCCGTGACCAGCGCTCTCAATCTCAAAATAAAAGAGGTTTCATTCAGTCACTCAATTTCATGCCATTCGATGAGCAGTTTTTAGTCCGAAAACGTAATAATGTTTATTATCCCAAACTTTTCCTCCAATATCATCAAGTTGCAAATCACATCCAGCAACATTTTTAATTGAAAACGTTTCTTTATCACTGGGTTGTTAATACAAAGAAAAATCCATGTTTTTCGATATTCCCAGTCAGTTTTGTTATTAATTTGCAATTAAAATGGTTTTGCAAGAAAAAAAAAAATCTACCGAGCCGGGAATCGAACCCAAGACCTCCCAATTTCATGTCGAGTGCTCTAACCAAATTGATTGTTTTTGTTGAAACTTGAGTTAGTTGGTACTTTCTTCTACATCTTTTGCCTTGCAATAATGCATGTATTTTTCTTCTTTTTTTTCATTTCTTCCTCTTATCAACACAGATCGAAATAAGCAGACGTCAGGTTTGTAAAGTGGTACGGATTTTTCGGGCTTTTTTCTACGTAAAAAGCTTGATTATCTCGTAAAAAGCTTGATTAGAATGTGCAGCCAAGGTGCTGCAGTATCGTGCAGTAAAATGTTGAGACTGTTGCTGTCGTCAATTTGATTGGATTCATTGCCCTTTTTTCCATTACAATAAAATTACACAATTCGTGAGTTTGAAATTAAAGAAATAAAAAATATTAGCAAAAAAACGTTTACCAAGAGTAAATAAAGCTTACTACTCGGTAGTGCCACTTAAAGTTACCGGCAAAAATAACAAATCAATCGTCAAATGAAGTTTTACGTAACTTGTTCGTTTACAGAACGAGAAATTATCAGTAAATCTGAAGGAAGCGAGCAACAAGTTGGAGGAATTGCAAGCCGAAGTCGAGCAAGTATCGCGCGCGGCGAGCGCGGAGAAAAGCGCCAAAGTTGAGGTGGAGCGTCAACTGTCGGATCAGTTGCGGCAGCTTGAGTGCAAATTGCAAAATGTGGGTTGTAAGATGATAATGAATAGTTAATTTATCGCGTCAGCATCATATAATTAACAAAAGAGAATGGTGAATACCTTTGTAAGTCGCGGTGAAAGAGAATGAGATCGAATGGTTCTCAATTTTCTCCCATTTCGTACTCATTCTCTCTTTTTCGTTTTTTGACTATAATAACTTACTTTTCGACTAGAAAAATGATAAAATGATATTTTATCAACCATCACATATCATATTTGATCATTTAAACATGTCAATTTCGCAATAAATTTAAATATTTATAATTATTGATAGTCATAAATGTTTAATTAAATCTCAAAATTAGCATATTTTGATGACTGAGAGTATGATTAATGTCAGCCAATAAAATAATTTGTCGATATTTTTCGAGTCGAAAAACAATTAATTTTAGTCCAAAAACGGAAAAGAGAGAATGAGTACGAAACGGGAGAGAATTGAGAACCATTCTATCTCATTCTGTCTCACTGCTACGTACGAGGGATATGAAGAATGATGGATAATTCGGTCGAATTAGGCTGTGGAGGAGAGGAGCTCGCTGCGAAATCAGCTGAAGGAGAAGGAGCACCAAGTAGAGGAACTTGAGCGGCTCGTCGAGCAGTTGAATGACGATGGTAATAACCTCGACATCGAGAAACTTTACCAGGTCGCCCACGTCAAGGCGGAATCCGCGCGCTTGCTGGAACAAAGGGACGAGTTGAAGATACAAATTGGCCAACTCGAGGGCGCGCACCATCTTCTACAAGGTTGCTCTTCTGGCACTCTTTGCTTTTATTTACGATAAATATCAAATAAGTACCATTTTTATCACATCGTGTTTTTTGGCTTTTTCATATTATCGTAAATCAACAACTATATTATTATTGAATTACCAAGATATTCTGTATCATGAAAGTTGCTAATGCACAAGTTGTGCGGAGATGATTCAAATTTGTCGTAATCACAAACTTGACAGTTGAATAATGATGAAAAATTGAAGTATTAAAATTTTGAAAAATCGCAATATTGAGTCATGTTTTTTTCCTTTTTATGCAGAGCATGTAAAAATCGTCGAGGAGCAAATCGCATCCTTCAGCGAGCAGTGCCAACAAGCGGAAAAAGAGAAAAAGGACGCGGAAACGAGGCTGGAGGTTTTGACGAATTTTTTCAAGGAAAAGGAGCACGAACGTCAAAAGTTTGTTCATTTATTTTTCATCATAACTACTTCAACAATAGTTAAACAGATATTTGAATTCATTTTTGTAAAGCTCGAAAATGGATAATATTAATTGTGCGTTTCTTGGTAAACATAATTTTGTTGTTTGATGTTGATATTTATATATATTATTATATATTTTATTGTATATATTATTTATATATATTTATTGTTTATTGATTGCAGGGAAGAAGCGATTTGGCTGGAGAAACAAGGCCAAGTGTCTTCCACAGTGGAAAGATTGCAGATGCTGCAAGACGAGATCCAAAATTACAAGTACAATTTCTGCTTTAGAAAATTATCATTGTTTGTTAAATAAATTGTGAAGCGTTTGCAGGAAATAATTCGTAATTTTTTTCATTAGTTGATGAAAGTAGTTGAGAAAATATTTTGTTCATTCGCACTCATTAATGTGGTTGTTATTTCAGGCAGCAAGTAGAGTTGCTGAAAAGGGAAATCTTGGATCAAGAGAAAGAATTCAAAAGCCAAATAACCACGTGGAAAAATAAAGCGGATGAAAATTGGGTCAGTATCTTGGAAAACGTTGCATGTTTGTGCTCATATTTTTCGACAGTTTTTTTTTGGGCAATCCAAAACATCTTGTATTATTTAATGTAAATTATGTAATTTTCGGAAAGTGTTGAAATTTTTTCAATTTTATGGAATTTTTGAAATTTTTCTCAAGTTTTGAAAATGGTTAAAATTTTTAAAAATTTTCGGAATCGTTCAAAATTTCCAAAATGTATGCTTAAGTTTTCGGGAATATTTAGAAATCATGTTATTCTCAACAACTAATGACATTTCTGAAAATATGCAGATTTCGTGAAAATTTTTAAAATTCTTCGAAATTTTTGAAAATTTCCGGAATTATTTGAAATTTTCTAAATTCTCCAAAATTTTTAAAATTGTTGGAAATTGTTGAAGTTTTTGGAAATTGTTTAATTTTTGGAAATTGTTGAATTGTTTCCAATTTTGTAAAATTTTAATAAATTTTCCAAAGTCTTGAAAATTTTTAAAATTTTTTCAAATTTCCCAAATTTTAGAGAATGTTTAAAATTTCTAAAATTGTTGACAATTTTTGAAGTCGTCGAACATTTTTGTGAATTATCTAATTTTTGGAAAGTGTTGGAATTTTTTCAGTTTTATGGAATTTTTGAAAATTTTCGGAATTGTTCAAAATTTCCAAAATTTATGTTCAAGTTTTCGGGAATATTTAAAAATCATGTCATTCTCAAAAACTTCTGACATTTCTGAAAATATGCAGATTTCGTGAAAATTTTTAACATTCTTCAAAATCTTCGAAATTTTTGAAAATTTTCGGAATTTTCGTACATGTTTGTTGAAGTTTCTCTAAAATTCCTAAAGTTTTTCAACATTTTCTAAATTGTAATTTTTAATTCACGATGTTTAAAAGATTCTGATCGCTGTAATGGTAATGCAATGATATGCAATATTATATCATATCACAACCTTGCTGATGCCCCAGCAGGGTATGAGGAAATTCATATATTTAATAAAAGCATTTCTTTTGTTAACAAAGATCGCAGCTCGACAAACGGAGCGCAGATTAGAAGAAGCCAAAACAGAATCCACCCAGTTGCGGAATCGCTTGACACTAATGGAAAAAAACATGAACGACGTTGATTCGGAGACCAAGTTGCATCGTAAGTATTTCATCAATTCCCAAATACGTACATTTTTTCTCACTTTCTCCTGCTCAACAGATCGAGGCGTATTATTGCTACAATTACGCTCGAATAGTTGAAAGTTGAAAAAATTGATCGCTTTGAAAAAAAGTACTCAATGACGGATTATTGTTTGAGTAGCTGTTATAGTAGTAATAAATAAAAGCCACATGAAATATATGATATAATAAATGATGATTTACTATATATATATACTATATATAATAAAAAATATATAGTATATATTATATAGTAAATATATATAGTATATTGTATATAGTATATAGTACATAATAAAAGCCACATGATTTATATACAACATAAACATTTGTCCACGCGCACACAAACAGAGCTGCTGGTCTCTTTATTCCCGTGAGTTGAGGAAAATAAATGAATTTTCATGAGATTTACGAAAAGCTCGAAAAGTGCAGCTAGACGGGAATGAATCGAACCGGTTGATAAAACAAATTCGAAACAGGGCTCGAGGCGAACGGGGAAACAGCGATGTCGCCGTCTTCCATATTCCTGCAGGGCGCCGGCGCTGCAGAGGGCTCCTGCAATTCCCCGGTGATGTTCGCAGGGCCGCCGCCGCCGCCTCCCTCCTCTATTATGTATCATCATCTCCCGCCGCCGCCGCCGCTGCCGTTCCTGCCCCCGCCTGCAGTAGTGCCAACAGCGACGACGACGACGACAACGTCGACGAGTGACGGTGGAGCGTTGGAAGTGGGCCAAAGGCCCCCGACCCTCGGGGGCCGCATGGCCTCGCCGCCTCCGCACCACCACCTGCTTCCTCCTCTTCCTCCTCCTGCCCATCATGCGGCCTTCGACAGGCTGCAGCAGCAACAGCAGCACAGGCCCCTGCACCACCAATTCCAACTGCACAATTACCCTTCCAGCGATCATGTACCATCCCCGCCCCCGCTTGGCTATCACCATCACCATCAACCACCACCGCCGCCCCCACTCCTTTGGGGAGGGGGGCCCCCCCTTGAGGAGCCGCTGGCGCACAATAATCGCATTCCGGCTTTCCTGGGCTTGCCACTACATCGAGAGCAGCAGCAGCAGCAGCAGCAGCAGCGGTCTCGTAATCATAAAGGTTTGTCGTTGTTGGCTTCCTCAGCGACGGTGAAACACACTAGTTTACGACACGATACGGTCGCTTGTTTACTTTTATTTTCCATTCTTCAAACTCATTTTCCTAGTGATTCTAGTTATTATGAACAATTATTGCTATTATATTTCATTAAATAATTATCAACAATATAAATAATAATTCATAACAATGATAATAATTATTATAATCATAAACAATTATTCTAGTCTTTTTACCTTATGAAACATTTTCATAAGATCGGTTTTATGAAAGTTTTATAAAATTTGCATTTTTTATAAAAAAAATTTTGTATTAAAAATTTTTTTTTTTATTATCATTTTGCTAAAGTATATACACCATTTTTCTTTAGTTGATGAGGCTCTAGCTCAAATTTCGTTTCGAAAGAAATTTAAAAATTTTTTGGAGGCAGCGGGATTTGAACTTGCGACCTTTGCATCAGATATCCGAGTCAACTTTCTTGTCCAATAAATCTATATCAGTTTGGATGCTTATTTTCAATTTTAGTTGAAAAATTTTCAAATTCCTATAAAATCATATGTTTTTACGTTTTATAATTGCCAAAAAACGTTACGGACATGATTTTCTGTGCCCTTGAGTAATAAAAACGTATCAAATATTACTATAAGAGAAATTCCTTATATCAGGAAAGTTTTTTTTATAAAAATATGAAACTTTTTATAAAAATTGCGAAGTTTTTATAAAAATAAAGGTTTCACAAGCAAATTTGTAGGCTTTCAATTGTTCTTGTAAAAAAACAGACGAATCGTATGAAAATTTGGACAAATTTTATTTGAAAAATTTTTTCAATAAAGTTTTTATAAAACCACTTTATGAAAATAGAAAATTTTATATAACTTTCATAAAATCGACCTTAGAAAAAAACGAATTTTTATAAATAATTCATTAATTTTATAAAAATTTTACCTGTTTTTATAAAAACTACTATCACTAGGGTTCGTACTCTCAAAACTTGTTTCGGAGCAAAACATTTTTTTTCTCCATTTTGTCAACTTTATGCAAAGCATGCGATATGAATGCATGTTCACTGAAATTTTTATGACTCTCGGAATTTTCCCATAATTATTGAATTCTCGAAGTTTGAAATATCGTATTTACAAACACTATACAGTTGAGGATTTTTCAATTTTAACAAGAATCAATCCTAAATATTCATATTTTGTAATCTTCATCATTCGAAAAGACGTCGAAAACTGTCGTGCAATCATTACTATACAGTCATATATTACTATACAGTCATTATTATACATTGTTTTCCGAAAATCACATTCATCATTGTTGCTCCGATTTTGGTACTTTTCTATTTTTAAACGTCCCAATATATTTAGACATTTCCAAATTGAGTAAATCGTACAGTTTCGTCAATCAGTGATTTATCTGATGTACAACAATTTATGTTTCATCCTCCATAGCAGCTACAAATCTCAAATTCGGCGTGTTATGCATTGATTTTGTGTGACGCATTTTTCTGTGAATAAGCCACCGTGTCTTTCAAAACACTAAAACCATGGCATGCACACAATTTGATGCTGTAAGTCGTATTTTGCTGTGTTAAAATCCGGATGTTGTCGCGCGACTTGAATTTTTTTCATTTTTACCTACTAAATTGCATGAAGCAGTTTTATTGCATTTTCGTGCATGTTCTTTTGTTGGATAACAACTCTGTTGTGGTTTTTGTCATTTTCCCCATTTTTTTGGCTGCATGCCAGGACGAAAACGCTTCTCTATTGTGAGGCAATTTTGGAGCACGCTGGAGGGAAATCAGCCTAAATAGAGGATTTTTACGAAGGAGGTTTCGTTTGACTTGATTTTTTATCCCGCTGCTACAACTTCTTCGCCTTTTTACTATTGTCCCAGCTGCTTTTTGATTTTATATGGATTTTTTTCCACACTTGCAGGGTGTCTGTAAATCGGTAACAAGCTTAGAATGACAAAAAAGTTTGAAAATGCGATTTTCATCGATTGAAAAATTTGAATCTGAAAACTTGTGTCAAACACATTTTAAGAAACTTGTAGGCCTACCCTATTTTTACTTTGCATGAATGTAAACCTCGAAAACAACCATTGGCAACATTCCACAATAATGTTTATTTTCGCAGGTTCCTCGGAATCACTGGACAAATCGCATCATAGTGGCAAAATGTAATTTTCATCATTCCCCCCGAGAGTATAATATGTAAATTGTGTTGTTGGAAAGGAGAACAAAGATAATTTTGTACATAAGCAAGTAGAAAGGAAATTTAAAATGATGACAACGATTGCGAGGTACTATGGCTCTGTAAAACTGCGAAACTGACCAAGTAAATGGAAAAGGAAGAAATATTTTTACATCTCCGTGTCGCCGCCAGCAGTAGTTGTTGTTTCGTCGTCGTCACTATCATGTTTCGTCACGACTGCTCTTGTCATCAATTGTAACCTTGTAATCCTGATCGAATCTTGTTAATTATACTACTTTATTTTCGTCCTTTTCTTTCTGTATATTGTGAGGCATTTTCAGCCTGCGTGTACTAGTTCTCGACTTGGTTGATTGTTAACATCACCGTAAGGAACAATTTTCACTGGTGAAAATGCATATGTGAAAATGTATGTTTATAAAAATTGTCGTTAACTAAAAAAAAGTCACTTTTCGTTTTCTATTTTGTAGTTTGATTATTGAAGGTGCAATATTGTTAAAGGTTACCTAATTGAGGTACGCAATTTTTGACAAGCGATATAATTATTATTATTTTTCAACATGCAGCGGCGGCGGCGGCGGCAGCGCTTGTGGAAATAAAACAATTAGTTGAAAACAAGAAATTGTATTTATTATTCAATAAAAACTGTAACATTACAAATACGTGTTTGAAATATTTTTTTCTACACGAGTTTTTATAAAATTACACCAAAACATTATGAAAAATATATATATTACTCGGAACCTTTTTCTCTGAAAGTTTTGAATTTCCATTGAAAATTCTTTCAACTTTTGTAGGAATATAACAACACAACCACATGTTGTTTATACATGCTGCATGACCGTTGTGTCAACTTTTTCTGATCCATGTGATCCATGCAACTGTACATTACATAACTAGTCGATGTGTACAAAATATGGTCAAATGCAGCAGCAGCGCGTTCAAGTTGAAAAATGACGAAAAATTACGCCAGGAACACGACGAAAAAAATGAAGAAAAATATTAGCACCGCGAATATCTTGATCATGAGCCATCGATTATTTGTCACCGATTGGAAGTATTTCAAGATTTCCGCATGAGCTGCTTCAACGTTCATCTCCGCATTTTCAATATTGCCATCTATTCTGCAAGTTTAACATAACAATTTCAACTATTATTCATTATATTCAGTGGTCTAGTTTTCATCAAGTTTTGACGAAAAATTTGGATTATGGCCTATAATTGAATTCAATATTGCCATTATTTTCTCCCATTTCAACACAGAATTTTTAGTAACTTTTATTCAAAAATTGAAAATCTCCCTTCTTTAGGAAATATCAAATCGTTTTCAAACTAGTGTTGGTTTTTTATTATTGCCTCAAAAAAAAAAAATTTTTTTTATCATTGATTGAAAACTAATGTTTGTTACTATTTTTTCTATTTCTTTTTTTTACCTTCCGACCATTTCTTCTTGCTCTTTCACCATATGTGCAAGTTGTTGGAAAATTCCTCCGAGTTCAACAATTGTAGACTCTATATTTTGCATAGTTTCTGTACGAGCTCTTACATAAGAGTCCTGTAAACAAGAAAACATTGCATTACAGAAAAAGGAAAAATTTTTTTTTCAATTATCTAATATCAATTAACAATAATTTGACCAAAATGTGTCTCATGATTCTTAAATGTCAATGTCGAATTTTTTCATGGTTTTGTGGTTATCGCATTAGGCTCTCGAATCAGTCAATTTGCAGACTTGAGAATAAACAGAAATACAAACTCAAATAAAATGTGTATTGATTGTTAAAAATTGGTTGATAAGAAGCTTTTGTTGGACAGGTCGAAACGAGTGTGAAATAATCTTACAGTGTCGTCATAAATTCGGGCCTGTGTCTGCATCTGGCCCATCGCAGGCTCAAGGTCGATGCTGACGGAATCTTGCTCCTCTTGCAGCAACAAAGAGCCTTGCCTTCCACTGGAAACGACGCTGGGTGGCAACATACTCGTCACTTGTCCTTGCGTGAACCGTTCCCTTCGATTTTGCTCCTCCTTCATATTCTGCAAAAGCAATCAGAAAATCAGTATCAGGCTTGTTTTTAATGAATGCTGCTGCCGCTGCAGGTTAATGATGCAAAATTTTTCAATTATATTCCTAGATTAATGACGAAATTAGTCCCAAAAGCTCGATTTTTCAGAATATAGTACAGATAGTTTAGTTTTAGTTGAATTTGATATAAAAAGGCTAATTGAAAGACAAGTGAAACTAGTTTCAATACCTCTGATCGAACTTGTAAGACACTCTTAAAATGATTGGACATATTGGCCAGTTTGGACTGTAAGGCCACCACCACAGACGACGAGTGCGAAGCAATGCTGTGGTGAGTTTTCAAGCGAGACGAATTTGTTCCTTCTCCTTGTTTCTTGCCCAGTTCCTGCAACTTGGCGATTTGCTGGTTCAAGCTACCCAGATCTGTTTTTATGATCATTGTCAGCTCATCGATTTCCATTTGTCGGTCGTCGAATATCGACTTTTTCTTTGCCACTAAAAATAACAAAAAATTGTCAATCTCAATTTGTGATTCTTCTTCTTCCCAATTATATTGCTGCTTTAACTGAATTGACTTGAGAGCATATTTTGCAATTTTTCATGAATTCCACAAGATTGTGATAAATGTAATAGTAGTAAAATTAATAATTTAATCTAGTTTAGTCCATTTGAAAATGGAGCAGCAGCTACTTCCGAATAGATCATTAAAAAATATATCATTTATGAATGATTTACAGTTTAATCATTAAAAAAATATTATCACGTAACTCATTTATAATACATAACATATATATGATGTTTTCTTTCCATTTTTGATACTTCAAAAATTGTCACTTTTGTTGACAAGTTATTAAGTATCGAAAATGTAAATGAACCATATGAAAAATGTTATATATTAATAATGAGATACAATAAATAATATGATTTTTAGCTATTTGATACATCAACATTTTTGATATTCAAATTGTGACATAATCAATATCGGCAATTAATTATCAAAAACGACAATTAGATGCGGAATTCTATAATTTTTTGTTCAGATTCAACTTAAAATAATGAAAAACCGATATTGTATGTTATTTTTCGCGTATAATTGCTGCTAAAACCTATTTTCATCTCTAACAAATCTGCAACCTTTAAAATATGCATCCTCTTCGTCAGGGTTGATGTGCTGAAAAAATCAAGAATCAATCTTACGCAATGTGAGTTTCTCCAATTTGGCGTAGGTGCTGGCGATGTTTTTGCCGATGTTCTTGGAGAAAAGCATGAAATTGGAATATCCCTGGACGGAGCGCGCCTGCCGCGGGTTCCGCAGCTGAGCGGCCCTGGCCACACTCCTGCTCTGCATACTCTGGATCGCATTGGCGAATTCCCCTGTCCGGTCGCGGGCCGTCATCATCAGGCGGTTCAGCTGCAGTTCCTCCCCCACAGGGTGGTTGTTGTAATTCTCCTCTACAGCCCCAACAAAGTACGGCTTGTCATTGTTGTACGCCAGTTGCTGTTGTTGTTGTTGCTGCTGCTGCTGCAGGTAATAATCGGCCTCCTCTCCGCGGCGGTGGCAGAGGCTCCTCGACGGATCTAGACCTTCCGCTGTTGCTGCTGCTTCGATCAGAGAGACATCGCCACGTCTTCGGCGCGCGGGCATCGCATCATCGCGCTCTGCAACACTTGCCAAGCTTTTCCTCTCCGATCTCCGAAATATGCTTCCACACCCGACGACTTTTACTTGCGATTGGTTACGATTTTCGGCACATGACAATCAAATACAGTCGAATAAATGTCACTTTTGACGTTGACAGTCATCGATGACATATCGCGATACGACAATATTGCAGATTCTTGCAGATTGCAGCACAAATTTTGCAGTGTTTTGCACAGTTGCAGCAGCTGATTCTGCGCCGCAGCGATTGTGATGATGTTTGTGAATCACAATTTTTGCTGAGCACACCAAACAAACGAAACGTTACAAAAATACAGAAATGAAAGTAACGTGTGGGAATTTGAATAAGTCAGAATAAGAAACTTCTCAAGTATTCCACTACAATAAAAATGGTGCGAAAGGGGCTAACCCACGTTCAGAAAATTTTTCAGGAAAACGAAAAAACTGTCTCATTTGTTATTTTCTTGTAATTTTTTGTCCGTGTTAACAAAAATCGGGGGAAAATAGTATAATATGCGACATATTGAGATTTCAGAGCAATATTCATCATGTTTTATGCATTCATGGTATTCGAAAGTTTCTCGGCGGCTATCCCAATGGATAGTCGGGAACCAAAAGGGGCTAACCCTCAAAGAACAGCGACGGCTCGCGCTACGCTTGACACTTTTTCTCATTTTGCTATACAAGAAAATAACTTGGGGGGACGATCTTTTGTTTTAACTGCTTCGAAAACACTTTTAAATTATATTTAAAAAATGACGGTTTCCTAGTGTCCACACCTACCTTTAGAACCGGCAAAGGTCACCGCAGACTAGAAATTTTTCTTCAAAACCTTACGGGATCGACAAAAAATTATGAATCTCCGTAATACTATGTATGGGGTTAGACCCTCTTGTCCCCGACTACCCTATGGGATAGCCCATTGAGGAGCTTTATTATTCCATTGAAGATGCTAAAATTTAATTTTTTCACTTTTAAAAAAATACGATTACGTAGGACATCTAGGACAATACAAAAAGCCAATGAAGTCGATTTTGAAAATTGTGTGGGTTGGCCCCTTTTGAACCCCCTACCATTCAAATGTCAAACTTATACCCTATTCTTTTCGTACTTAATAATCACATCGGCTCATCATGGAAGTAAAACTTTATTTTCCATTGCTCGTCACAACAAACGCAGAACAACCGATTTTGGTCATCGCATCGTCATTATAAATTAATACTGCGCACGAGAATATTCCACTTTCATACAAATCCAAACTTTAAAGCACGATCGTGATTTTGTTTTTGATTGTAGCATTTTAATATCACATTATTCCGTAAAATCCTCGTTATTACACGTCACCTTCCTTACGACAATATATTGTTCTTTCGTTCGATGTAAAGTTACATGTACTTGCACGATTTTCCCCACATTTTGTACGACATATACAATCAGTACAACTAAAATAACGTTGTAAAACTCGTTCAAAAAGTTTCCTTATTTCGACTATGAGATTCTGTGCAAATATAAGGTGAGAATATATTTTTCTTCACTCTAACTTCAAAATTGGTACTTTAAGTATCTTTTTCGACCATCGTGAAGAAAAGTACTGTGTTTCGCACGCTGGCAGTTGTTGATTTTGACGAAATGATTGCGGCACGAGCCGAAGACGAGTGCCGCAACCCTTCATTTCGTCAAAATCACTAATGCCAGCTTGCACAACAATGTAATATTGTGGACTGCACTGGAATGTATTGCTTTCTTATAATAGTATATTACGTACCTAGGAAGAAATAGTATATTTCTTAACGAGTGCGAAAGGAGCTTTTTTGACGAATGGGAAGTTTGCAAGACGAGCCGGCGGCGAGTTTTGCAATCACATTTGTTAAAAAAGCCCTTCTGCACAAGTTAAGGACTATCTTTTTGGCAACAACGTGGAGAAAATACGATTTTTGACGTTTTGAGCCATATAGAAAATCGCATTTCCTTCACAGCGTTGGGAAAAAACTTTTTCACCATGGTGCAAATACTACTTCATACACCGGGGGGATTTTTTGTCACGCGCAGGGCAATAAACGACCGTCTATTACCCCTGGAGTATAAAAACGTATTTATTAATTAACCTAAGGCGCAATTACATATAATTCTTTCGTAAAACGAGATCAAAGAATCATAAAATGTAAGGCACTGGTGAAATAACCACAGTCAATTTTTTCGTATTTACAATTCCGATTCGTTTCTAAATATTCAAGGCGTGAAATGAATATAATTTGTTACGGAATCGGAAATTATCCAAACTCAGGCTCGTGCGCACGGGGGTCCGCCCTAACAATAAGTAAATATTTTAATTTCAGAAAAAGAGATTTTTACGAGAAACAATAAGATTCATCAGTTAAAATTTTCGAAATTATTAACAACAATACGTATCAAATAATACATGAAAAACTAATTCAAGTTCGAAAAGTCGTAGAAGATAAGGGTGTAAAAAAAAAGTTTCTGAGCATGTTATTCGACCAAAAGACAACAGTTCCAGAGTTCTTAAATATTTTTTCAAATTGTTCTGCATTATTAACAAAGTTATCAACAAATGCAAATTTCTTATTTACATTTTCATTATTTTACATTTGTAGTACACACGTGAGTTAGGGGAGAGTCGGGTACAGTGGGTCAGCGGGAACAGTGGGTCAGTCAAGTTAAAAAAAAAAAACTATTGTAAAATTTTAATTTTTTTTATCGGTAATGTATCTTTTTAAAGCGAACAGCTTCATCTAAGTTTGATGCAATGTTCATGACTTTCTCGCCCGAAAAAAAAATAATGATTTTCGATGTTGCTTCTATATTTTTTCATACTTATATTTTTTGTAATGACATGTAAATAATAAATGCATAAAATCAAAATCGTCATTAATGATGTAACTGTGACACATGGAAACATTTTAATATGGCACACGACTGAATTATAAAAAAACTGTAATTAATTAACAAATTTTCAGTCGAAATTATACGGCGGGTACAGTGGGTCACCGCAATAGCGGGTACATATGACAGAACGATAGAGTGAAAAAAAAGCTGTAAAGAGGTGAAAACAGAGACAAGAAATGGAAATCTAGTAATTATTAGTCTCTCGTAGAGTGAAAACCGCGATAAAAAGCAAAAATCGAACAAAAAAAAGAAAAAACTTATTTGTATCTCAACCGTGAAAAAAGATAGTTCCACAATTACGTAAAATTCACTAATTTTCTCGAAATCCGTGAAAATGTAAGATTTATTGTCTTGACAGGAATATCATTGAAATAGGACTGGAAACAATATCTAAGTATAGTAGTTTCTTAAAAGAAACCATAATATGATTTGACCATAATAAACCATTGGTCATAAATTTATGACCCACTGTACCCACCCTCGTGACCCACTGTACCCGCCAAGTCGGGTACAGTGGGTCAGAAAACACAATTTTTTGGAAAATCTGAAGAAATGTCTGGAAAATTTTTTTTTCCATCAGAAAAATTACACTCAAAACCGCAAATAGTCATAGATTCGTGCACAATTTAATTTGATCATCAATGAATATTTGTTTTTGCATAAAAAATGAAATTGCGAAAATTGACCCAGTGTACCCGACTCCCCCCTATTTCTTGAAATTTAGGGACGAATTTCGACACCGCTGTCAACATTATAATTATCTTATACTTTTACAAATTAGTGTTTTAGATTGGCTGTAGAATGATTTTTAGATATATCATAATATAATTTGCTCAATTGAACGGTTCCCTCGAATAACCAGACCCAGCTCGAGACTGGGTTGCCTAGTAGGCAAGAGTGGACATCCCCACTGCTCTCCGCAGCGGAATATGCGATCGATTAATTCGTGGCGCGATTTGTAAATCGCCGTTTCTCAGTCAATTTTGAGCGAATCGTGCTGATTTTTAGGTCAAAATGTTTGTGAAGCTTTAGCGCTTCTTACGAACTAGGCCGTTTGGCAAATTTGTTCAAACAATCGCCTCTGGACAATAAAGGACGTTTTCATAACTTTCAGCCCGAAAAATATGTTATTAATTTTTTAAGTGACAAAAATTATTATTTCTAATGCGGTAGAAAATATTACACAAAACAATCAAATTAATGAAATTATAAAACTTCATTATAAATATTACGCTGCAATCTCTTGAGATCATTCA